>CABEEJ010006920.1:0-12032 GCA_901482245.1 Timema douglasi | reverse complement strand
AAAAAAAAAAAAAGGCAAAAACACTGGCCATTTTCCGCGTCCTCTACACTCCCACCTTAAGCAGTATCTACAAGGCCGTAGATTGTACTGAGCACCAATACCTAACTAAATATTTCATAACAGTGCTTTGCGATAATAAACCATAACTTGATCGTCGTTTCAATTTGTTGTCTGCGTTATTCCCAAGATCATCTGTTTTATTTTTATTTACCATCACTCTTTCTGCACGGGAGACAAAAAAACAACGTAGCAGCAAATTTGTGTTTACTTTCAATTACTAAGAGCTGTTAAAACCTCAATGGGATGTTATGCGTAGAGTGTAGGTAATTATTTGTTTGGCTTTTCTCTTTAAAAAAAATCTTAAATCATTTCTTCTTATTTGCTTTGTGTTTTTTCGGGCGTAATTGTATGCCTTTTTTTGTTTGTTTGTTTGTTTGTTGGTTGGTTCTCGATTTTAAACCCAACTAAACTATACAGGATGAGGCAAAATATCTTTGCACTATAGTTATATTTCATCTTGAAAGATACAGGTGAGTTTTATTTTCGATTACAAAAAACAAAACACGATTTACAAACAAATTTAAGCTAATGCAGTAGGCTTAATACTGCACATCGCTTCCAGAATATTGTTAGGAAGTCCCTTCTGGAATGCCTTTTATCCTATACAGGTCAAATGTCCCCGAAAATAGTCAAATGTCTCCGAAAATAATCAAATGGCATCTAGAATGGTTTCTTCTTTGAGGAAATATGTTTTATGCACCTCTTTAGAAAGATATATATAAAGATTTAGGAAATATATTATGTGTGTATATATATATATATATATGCAGGACGAGTTCTCTGTATATATATATATATATATATATATATATATATATGTGCAAGACGAGTTCTCTGTATATATATATACACACACACACACACAGAGAGAAACCTCCAAAAAGCAGGACGAGTTATCTCTGTATATATACACATACACACAGATAACTCGTCCTACTTTTTGGAGGTATCTACAGTTCAAATTTGAGATCAGCATTGATAATATTTTACTAGATTGTTGTTATTTCTATTATTGATAATATACATCGAAAAAGATAGTTTCAGATAACATGGCCTGGCGTATGAATACATGAAAGTAGAACTAGTAACTCTTAACCCGATTTAGTGGCTGAACGGTTTAAGGCGTCACCATCGTATTGGGCTGCCTTGATGATGGCAGAGATATCGGGGTTCGAATCCCGGTCTTGTCTACTGAGGGTAGTTTCCCCGTAAATGGTTTCCCACTCTCCTTCCACGCAAATGTGGATAGATCACCTCTAAAATGCATCCTTCCTCATACCCAACTATGTATAATCTAAAGAGGTAATAAATAAGACGCTGTAAGATAATTCTCTTCATATAAAAATTGGACTATATTAATTTTTACTTGTATTAAATTAGACTCGAATGGTTTACTGAGTTTCCGTCCGATCTCATGTAAAAATCACGACGTTGGGAGAAGGATTGTATTTAGGCCTCCGGGTCACATATTAGAATTAACAAGTAAAACCCTTCTTGTGTTCTTCATTTCAAGCTCTTCCAATGTTCTCGTTATCATTTCACGCACGGAGAAAGTTTTCGTTTACAATCACTAAATATTGAGAGTTTTTTTTAGCATCACGTCTTACTAACCGATTGAGTTGTACGCCTATGTTTTGATTACTCTAAGGTGTAAGGGATTAGGAAGGTTGAATTTCAGAGGAAGTGTACCCGCGTTTGCATGGAGATAAAGTGGAAAACCATTTAGGGAAAACCACCCTCAGTACATCAGACCTCGATCTCCGCGCTTTCGGTAGTCTAGTCTATTGCGAGAGTAGCGCCGAGATTGGTTTGAGAGTTATTCATATTCATTTAACCGTGAAGGTAAACTTGAATTAAGTTATTTAATTTTCTAGTGGTAACTTATCTTTATTCAATCACACACACACACACATACTACATTGAAGTTACCAGTGTCCTTTCGACATTTGAGATTTTGAGATAGAGCGTCTGTATATTGAGTTAATGGCCTTGATCTCCATTACTGGTATTACTAGAGATTGAGTTAATGGTCTTGATCTCCATTCCTGGTATTACTAGAGATTGAGTTAGTGGTAAAATTGGTGCTTCCTATTATTAATGAACTAAAAGCCAAGCATTATACCTATTTTAGAATTATGATTCTAAGTCATGTGCTGATATAACGAGTTAGTTTAGAAAATTACCGTTAAATAATCCTATTTTTTATCCATCCTGTAAATATATAAAAACTACATCCGGACAGGAATTTGAATCCCGGTCGGTTGTCTTGGCATTCCGACCGCTATAGCTCAGTCGTTACAGCGGTTGGCGGGTAAAGCCGGACGAGTAAGTTTCAAATCTTTGTCTGGATGTTGTTTTTATATAATATTTGCACACTTATTCCATTAAAATGTCATTTGAAAAGAAGTCGAGGCTTACATACATTCATCATGTTAAGAAAAATGATAAAATCTCTTAAACTATATCCATTTTGCATTTTATATCATAAAATTATTATTATTTAGATTTTATATGTCATAAAGTCATACACGTAGGTAACTTGAGAGTATAGCACTATTATTGAACTCTAAAATATATCTTGAAGCAGAATAAATTAAAAAAAATATTAAATCTTAAATTATTTTTTCCCGGTAGTTATTAATTACATGTTTGCAGAATATAAATAAATTAACTACTTTTTACATTTATGTATCCTCTTAAACTAGTTTCAATTGAAATTTAAAAAAACATGTTTGAAAGGATATACGAATAATAAAAGTGTTGACAAAGTGAACTGAAATAAAAACAATGAGGTTAATATGGCGGATATTTTTTGCAGTGCAACGATCGTTGGCTCATTAACTACTACCGATTGCAATAGACCTCACTTCCTCTATGTTCTTATCGTTACTGCAGTCTTAAAATTTATCTTTGTCCTTAAAGTTAATATTTTTACTTTCTCATCGACATTTCGGAGAGAAAGTACGTATTGTGCTCGTCAAAAAAATTCGAACTCGAGATTTAAATAAATGCTGACGTTTCTTGACAACCTGAAAAAAAAAGAAGTTGTTTCCCCGATGTAGTCTGTCTGCACCTCGAGCTATACCTTAAACTATTTTACCCATTGGGCTAAAACCTAGGGTAGTTTACTATAGGGTAAAATTAGAAAAAAAATATTTTCTATCGATTCTGATTAAATATTATATCTAGACACTATTTATTATTATAAAAATTATGACAATTCTCATTTTCTCATGAAAATGACTTTGAGGGTAGTTTACATAAGGAAAATTTTCCAATTTTCATAATTTCTTCGCAACTATTTTAGATACGAAATATCTTATCATTGTAAAGTTATAGTAATATTAAAGCTACACATCTTTTTATTTGAAATATTTTTTTAAACCAATATTTTCTTGGCTATATTAAACATACAGGTATTCTTTTTAATTCAGAACTGAAAATGAATTTGATTCTTATGCTCTTTGGTGGCCAAAGAAATATCTCTTTTCTTAATTTTTCTCTAACAGTGTTCGTAGTTCCTAACGCCTTGGATTTAGTAAGTAGCAATGTATATTATTTCAAGATGTTTTTTCTTTTCTTAATTTTTCTGTACAATGTTCCTAGTTCCTAATGCTCAAGAGTAAGTAACAGTTTATATTATTTCAATTATGATATTTGGTGCAGTGTTTCTACGACCATGTATATAACTACTATTTCGTTTCACAAATCTCACTGGTTTTTAGTAAATGTCTATTTTAAGATAAACGCGAGAGAAAGTCTGTGCGGTGCGCCGTACCATTTACTTCCCTTGGTAATCAAGTTAGATAAAAAAAATACTATATTAAAAAATACATTATATTCATAGACAATAACATTTGTTCATGTGGCTTAAGACGTCTGTTTCTTAATATATGTCAACATTAGAAATAATACGCCCTAGGTAATTGATCAATTGCTTAGAATTATAACTTTAAATAGTTTTAGATGAGCTATTAAACTAAAATAAAACATTGTTTGAGTGACCGCCATATTGAAACGGATAACCACATTGAAAAACTATGTACATACATAGTTCCGCCTAGGTTCAAGAATACCTCTGCAATATTTCGTTAAAATTGGTGTACGCATTTGAAAGTTTTCACGTAGCAAAAATCTCATCAGGTGGACAAACAAAATGCCAAATGCTCAAGTTAAAACAGAAACTAGCTTGACTCGGTCAATAAATGAGGTATCCTAAACAGAATATCATCTCTGAGGGAATTAAATTCATCATTACTATCAGAAAACAGACTTGTATTCTCTTGTTTCCGTGTGGTCAATCTTCCCTTGAATATAGAAGACAAATTTGGCAACGCTGGTTCGTCGATATTGGTAGTAGCCCCTTCATACCCCAGCACACCACCTTCATACATAACGGGAACGAGGATATTTGGCAACAGTTAATCTAGAGAGGGGTCGGCAACCAATCGATTGCAGTCGACCGGTCGATCTCGCGGTAATTTTCAGTTGATCTTTTTGTCTCTTAAAATCGCAAATACATAAAGTGCATTCAAATAATATTTGAGTATGACCAAAATAACCTTTATTGGTCATAATCGGTAATGTTATAAGAACATTAAATAGTTTATTATGAAAATATTTATTTTGATTAACCTTTTCCCCCCTATAAAGGTAAGGACAAAAGTATTTGGCGAAAGATTGAATTTAAGAAATACAAATATAAGATATATAGACATCAAAAAATATATCAAAACTAGGTTAGAGAAAGGATGGGTGATCGGAGGATCTTTGATAAGTTTATAAGTCGATCGGGGCCCAAAATCTAGTCGTCGCCTGGCCTAAAGAGTGAGAAAATACTTTCTCCAGAAGACCTGAACTTTCCTCAGAAGTGATATTCAGTGTAAACTTATTGTTCACAGTACGTGAGTACTTGTACCTAAAAAAAACTACACTTTATTGAACAAATTACCATTGTGAGCTCTTTATCCCAGCCGTTTCCTTCCAGGCGAGTTTCTTTCGGAGGAAGTCAATCCATCATACACCCAACAGCGACTCGAGATGCATCGCAAAGTTTGGTCTTATTTGTCGGTTGCTAGGGGCTAAACAATTTCTTCCCTTTATTTATACCTTTTAATTTAAAGTTATTTAAGTGTTGTCGACATCTGGCCTGCTGTCAAGGAATGTAAAACTGAGAATACACAAAACAATTATTCTACCGGTTCTCTATGGGTGCGAAACGTGGTCTTTTTGATTACACGACGAAAATAAATTTAGGGTTTTCGAAAATATGGTGCTTGAAAATATATTTGGTCTAATAAGTGGTGAGGATACTGGGGATTGGAAGAGGTTACATAATGATGAGTTACATACCCTGTACTCATTACAAGACAATGTTAGCATAATAAAGTCTCGAAGATCACGGTGGGCAGGATGTCCAGCGCGAATGGGAAATTTTAGAACAGATTTCAGGATGTTGACTGGAAAATCGAATGGGAACAGACCATTGGGAAGACCTAGACGTGGATGGAAGATTAACATTAGAATGGAACTGAAAGAGACAGGGTGTAATGAGGGGTGCTGGGTACAACTAACTCGCTATCCGATAACTATTGGGACTAAATATTTCTTTCTTACTCGATGGCTGATAAGAGAAAGTTTATCTCTCCCCAGATTTTGTCAATTGTCAACTTGAAGGGTGTCGGCTGCCCCTTAATTGTTATGTCCTTTAGACCAATCAGCGAGGAGCAGATATTTTAAGTAGGAATAACCTACAACATTCCATTTAAAAATAAGCTTGGTTACCATTGGGCCACATCCAATATGGCGGTTGCACTCAAGAAGTCATTGTTCACCCGCTTCATTGGCTAAATGTGTCAGTCCCGTGTTAGACTGGCCTGCTGATGGCGGGGAGATAGGGGTTCGAATCTTGGTCAGGTCTACCGAAAGTGGTTTTCCCTTAATGTTTTCCCACTCTCCTTCCATGCAAATGCTTTCTCCTTCATTCCTAACACATTGAAGTAATGATCATATATGCGTATAACCTGAACAGGTAGTAAGACGCGGTAGTATTTGAAAACATATTATTACTCGTCTTGTTGACAGCTGTGTCAACATGTCTTCATTGTTAACATTAGACAACATAACTCAGCTTTACAAGCAAGGCCGTAACCCCCTAACTGCTGGAGGCTAGGACAAATTCTAAATATTAAATACCTCTAGAAGCTCTTTGAAATGCTTTTTATGATAACACAGCCCCCAAATTTGTACTTGTACACGAATTTTGAGTTTGTTTAATCTATAAATAAAGCCTTATATGTTTTGCTAGTAAAATTTCAGGGGAGTTTGAACCCCCAAACCCTCCCTGACTACGGCCTTGCTTACAGGAGAATAATAACCAAGCAAAGAGCGTTACAGTTAAACTTAGTCCTATAAAATGTCTTAATAACTGGGGTAGGAAAGAGGTGGGAGTTTAGAGGAAATGCATCCACACAAGCGTTGAAAATACATGAGAAAACCACAGTGACTCTTAGCAGTGTAGCTCTCTGTACAAATCACTCTTCTAATGTTTCCCTCAGGCTGCCAACCACCAGGACGTTAGCACCCACATAGGTGGTCACGCGGAAAAAGGCATCTGGCTTGTTTAAATGGTTTATCGTTGACATAAAGGTCTGGGCTCGAATCCCGTCTGAGGATGGATGCTAAGGGTGTTTTTTTCCTTAATGTTTCCCTACTCGCCATTTATAGACAAATGCGGGTACACTCCCTTCAAGTTATATCGTCCTCTTTCCTACACCTTTAGTGTAATTAAATTTGTACATCCTGGCTGGGTAGTAAGCTGTGTAAAAATAAAGGACGTAAATATAATATAAATAGAATCAGACACTATAGTATTTAAATACAATATTTGTTGCCTATTATTTCAAATTAATACTCGCTAATTATAAACCTAAAGTTGATTTATTTCCATTTATCAATATTTGAATGTTTATGGTAGATTATAGATAACTTGCTGGTTATTACCATCACTCACCCAACCCCCACCCTTCCGGGTGTAAAGTATTTTAGTTTAATTTTATTAGCTTGTATACTAATAGCGTTTAGTGTGTTTCTTACAACATTTAAGGCACGTTCTTCTCCGTATACAATCATATTAAAAGTATGTATATGACGAAGAAATAAACAACTTTAAAACGAGTTTAAGGTTTTCTTTAAGCTCATTTCTTAGCGAAAGAATACATTAGTCATTCCGAGAGGAAATATGGTCTAACCTCAGTTCACAGCTTGGCGCGAAATTATTTACACTTTTTCAGACACTGTTGGAAATGTTGAGTCGGGAGTGGTTTAGCAACATATAAATCCATTGGGCGGTAATACTCCCCGTTTGCAATTCGTATTTAGATATGTTAAAGTAGCTAGAAATCTCATCCACGTAACTGAGAAGCTAGCAAGACAAACTACATGACTAAGAGGATTTAATATTATTCCAAATCCAGTCTATAGTCCAGGTAAGATAGTTATTTTCATAAAATAAATTTATCATACACTTTCTAAACGTGATAATTAGGAGGGAAATCATAGAAATTGAATCTATATACTTTGTACTAAATAGGCTTGTAGCTTTTATGTTAAAAACATTAATAAAAGTGCCAAAAACTGGTATTTTCACTTTTAAGGTGTGAACATTTTTTTTCTTTCGAAAAACACAAAATAGCTTGTGATAGCGCTTTAAAAGACGAAAAAATGATCCCGGGTCAATTGAAACCGGTTCACAACTTTTTTCAACAAAAAATCAAAACCGTGAAAAATTCCAACTTTTTTACATTTAATTACAGGGTTTTTAATTATTATAGTAACTTGTTTCAGGGCTTAAATTGTACCTCTTGTCGGTGCCTACCTACAATAATAATTTGGTGCAAAAATAATCATAACTTTTTGTGGAAATCGTGAGTATATAAAAACAGGTGTTCCCGAAAAACTGCTTGGAAGCGGCCAATAATGGTCATAGAGTGATTTTTCAAAGCGCTATTTGTTTGTGAAGAGTTTATTTACAACCCCCATGTAAAGACATTTAAGCAGAGTCCGATTTAATACCAAAAAACGCGTCTGAATACCGGGGCGTGCGAGCGGAGGAGAAGTGGTGACGTTGTGGGGGAAGCCTCTCTGGCGGCCGGGCTTCGAGCGTTTTAAGGTGAGGTATCTCGCAGAAATATTAGTAGTGGGCATATTATTGACGCATAGGAAGCAAATGGTGAATGGCTATTTTTGACGATTCACATTGGCATGGTATTATTTACCATTTAAAAAAAATAATCAAAACACTGATATTGTCTCGGTGTTTTGGGAACATAAATAATATCAAAGTTAATTGAAAAATTGTTATTGTTATTTTTTATAAGCATTGCATACAAAGTAATAGGTTTGGATCATGCATAAATATGAATGTAAACAAAAAACATGAGATTTTGATTACTAAAAATTTATTTAATTTTAAAAAATAATTTAATACTGTAATGATAATATATTGAAAAAAATCAATTTGATACTCAAAACATTTATCTAATCTTCTTCATCTACCATCATAACTTCGTATGCAATGCTTATAGAACCCGTTAGTACTAAATAAGAATTATGAAAATAATAATATAAATATAAAATGTTAATAACAATTTTTTTTACTAACGTTGATGTTAATGTTCCCAAAACACCGAGACAATATCAATATTTCGATAAAAAATATTAAAAAATGGCAAATAATATCATGCCAATGTCAATCGCCAAAAATAGCCATTCACCATTTGCTTCTTATGCGTCAATAATATGCCCACTACTAATATTTCTGCGAGATACCCCACTTTCCAACGCTCGAAGCCCGGCCCCCAGAGAGGTTTCCCCCACCATGCCACAACTTCTCCGCTCGCACGCCCGAGCGTCCGAAGCCAAACACCCCGGTATTCAAACGCGTTTTTTAGGTATTAAATTGGACTCTGCTTAAATTTCATTATATGAGGGTTGTAGATAAGCTATTCGCGAACAAATAGCTCCTTGAAAAATCACTCTATGACCATTATTGGCCGCTTCCAAGCAGTTGTTCGGAAACACCTGTTTTTACATACTCGCGATTTCCGCAAAAAGTTATGATTATTTTTGCACAAAATTTTTATTGTAGGTAGGCACCAACAAGATATACAATTTAAGCCCTGAAACAAGTTCCTATAATAATTAAAACCCCTGTAATTAAATGTCAAAAAATTGAAATTTTTCGCGGTTTTTATACTTTATTGAAAAAAGTTGTGAACCGATTTCAATCGACCAGGGTTCATTTTTTCGTCTTTTTAAGCGCTATCACAGACTATTTTGTGTTTTTCAAAGAAAAAAAGTTCGCAACTTAAAAGGGAAAATACCAGTTTTCAGCACATTTATTATTTTTTTAACGTTAAAGCTACAAGACGTTTCAGTCCAAAGTATATACATTCAATTTCTACGATTTTTATTCTAATTATCACGTTAACAATTGGATGGTTAATTTATTTTAAGAAATGAATGTTTTTCTGCTATCTTACCTAGACTACTAGGAAGACGTGAATTTGGTCACTAGCCAAATTTTATTATATTTTCTGGCGCCTTTTGATATTTTAAAAATTTATTTTCTTTCCCATATTAAGTTAGTATATCATTTAAATTTTTATTCAATTCCGAAATTAAGTTAAAGTTAATGATAAAAAATAATTTTTTAATATGTGAGTTTTAACCTTTAAAAATATCATAAAACACATTTTTCAGAAGCTTAAATTCTAATTAAAACTTTGTAAGGAAATTCCTTTATTTTAATTTTTAAGCTTGAAACTTATTTCATGTGTAATCAAGCCTTTTCGTTCTACTTTTTAATTATATGTTTTTACAAAAAATAAAAATCTGACGCCCCAATAAAATCCATATTTTTTATTAATAGATGTATTGAACTGGTCAGAATGTTTACGGGAAAGTCGTTGTTAGAATCGCGTCCAGATGCATTTGAAAGGTTTTTTCCGCGTGTGACTTTCACTCTTCGTTTCAAATTCTTTCTACTCACTAACGTGGAGAATTTTTCCTGATTTACCCACCTCAACCTATTCCATTTAGTCATTATTAACTATTAACACCAGCGTCTCTTTTTTTTTAAGCACCGTGTCTTACAACCTGGAGGTTATACTCATATGTAGAGTACTAACCACGCTAATGAACTAGGGGATGAAGACGGCTAAATTTAGAAGAAGTGTACCCGCATTGCGTAAAGGGAGTGTGGAAAATCATTTAGGGAAAAACACAACCTCGGTACACCCGAGGGGTATTCGAACCCTGATCTCCCTATGATTGACAGTCTCTAGTATATTGTGAGAGAATCCGCATCGGTGGCCACCTGGTCTTACATGCTACTCTGGCAGAAGACTATGCTGCCGTTGACGGGGATATAGAGGTTCGAATCTCGGTCGGGTGTACTGCATGTTGTTGTTTTCCAAAATTGTTTTCCACACTCTATCCACGTAAATTTGGGTATACTTCCTATAAATATAACCTTCTTAATCCCTTAAATCACTAGCGTAATTAGTTGATAAGCGTATTACCCAAACGGGTTAGTGGTGCTAAAAAAAAAGTGTGATGCCTTAGAACATGCGGTCACCGAACTCGATAACACCAGCACTAAACGAGCACATTAAAAACCTTGTGTTTAGAAAGTGTACGTTAAATAACCCATCAAACAATTAATCATATCGTTAACATATTAGATACAATTTGTCGCATTAAATATTACTTCCCATATTTGGAAGGTTTCATATCTAGGTCGGCTTAGTAATTTATTTATTATTTATATTAATGCGTTCTCGTATTTTTGTTTTAAAGACGGGAACTAAGGCCACAGTTTATTAATGGCACGGGAACTCTAAAAAACTATAATCACATGGAATTGGTTTCGTACTTCAAGGATAATGATGTTTGATCTGATACGTCCTGTCCATTCCCTTGAATCTTTCTTTCCTAGTTTGTCCCAACCCAGTCATTCCGCGACAAGTTAGCCTCGATAGAAGCTTTTTGTTATTATTATTTTTATTATCATCATCATCACCGCGTCTTATACGCACTTACGCTAATGTGTAATGGTAGGGTGATTGTGAGATGAAATGGAGGACCTACAGTTTAACGTGGGATCCGAACCACGGTGGAGGCCTGGTATTCCCCAGCTCCTTGTTAAACAGATTGTACTCTGTTCTTGTAGACACCTTTTTGGCTTCTAGGGGCACATTCAATACTTCATAAGAGTGTCGAGTGTGCAAAGTCAACAGCGATAAGACGAGGCGAACGGATATTAGCAGACTTGACTAACTCTCTCTGGAGGCTAGCTTTCGATCACCGGTCAATATATTATTTTACCATTTTAGTTTTTTAAATGATGTTACCAAGTCAATGATGGTGAATTTCTTAAAGATCACCTTTCTTCGAATTTATTTATATGAGATATCTTAGATTTAATACGATTAGATAGATTATACACTGGCACTAAAATATACTTTAAAATATTCACGGTTACGTCCCTTAGCTGTTTCCCTAGTGCAGGCATTAATCACGTTCAAGCCACCTACAGTACAATTTTATTAGGAAGGAGCTTTTATAAAATGCAAGCTTTTTTTTTTAGTTAACATTGATAATATTTTATTATATTATCAGTGTTACCTTAAGGGTATTGATAATATCCATCAGAAGTGACAGCTGTAGATCAAATGAGTTGACGTGTGGATATGTGAAAGTAGCTCTATTGACTTTTCTGTCAGATAAGGTTCTTTCTATAAAAATTGGATTGCGGATATGGTTTTTGACACGTTGAGGAGTGTTGCTGCCTACTGGCGTGTATTATAGATCACTTAAGTTGGCCCCCCCACCCCATCAAAATTAAAATTTAAATGTACCACCGTTTTGCACCCAAGTATTACGTTTTGCACCCTAACCCAAGAGGAGGT
>CABEEJ010006919.1:23921-35486 GCA_901482245.1 Timema douglasi | reverse complement strand
AGATTTTATTTCTATGAAGAGGCGTCCGAACGGTTAGCTTCACACATCCGAACCCCGGCCGTGAGTTTCCACACGCTATAAGCCTATCATTCTATATTGCCTCAATCAATATCAATATCTGAGTGGTGTTTTCAGTTATTCATGAACACTGGTAAACACTTTGCTGCCGTCGATGTTGTGTTCGTGTCGAAGCAATCCCATCTCGGAACACGTGATTCTTCCGGGGTGTACGTTTGATTCACGACACCTAACTGTTTGCCAGGGTCTAGGTGAGGAGTCAGCCCGACCAACTACTGGTTCGGAGAGCAAGTGTATTTTCACCAACCAGGGCTGGTGTTTTATTTAAGATTACGTTTATCACCGAGACTATTAACGGTTTAGTTTGAGTATGGATGTGGAAGGTCGCTTAGAGGAAGTGAAACCTAATTAGCTCGAAGAAAAATCATATATATAGAATGGGAAACCAGTTAGGAAAAACTATATTTAACTCACCTCTCTACCTCCAGCAAAACGAACATATGAATCTGACCATTTAATTTATATGCCCACCAAGGGAGTTTTAAAATAATATTATATTTCACTATACATGTGATATAGTGACGTAATGTATCGTGACTACCCCATTTCAGGAGAAAATTTATTTCAAGCCCTTTGGCAGATAATTCATAGTGTATAGTACTACAATTAATATAATGTGCTTGTTTGTATTTTTAAGCTAAAAAATTGGTAGGCCTGATATATTTTAAAACTGTATAGTGATATCTTAGTTCCTCCTCCGAAAACATTACCAAGCGATTTAAACAGACCAGAAACTTTAAAGGGCGTATCAATTAACATAAGGGTCAAACTTTGCCATCCAAATACTCGGTCTGGAGTCGATCTCAGCCCCCTTTACATGTGTGTGTATTGTAACAAGTGAGAACATTTTATAAACATAGGTATCATTCGTGTTTACCATTTATCACTCACGCCTACCTCATACAAATAGTATGAGTTTTATCCATGTCTTTTAACACAAAAACACTGTATACAAGTGTTTATTATTATTATTAGCACCGCGTCTTACTACCCGTTCGGGTTATATGCTTTAAGTACTAATTACTCTAATGGATTAGGAATTGGGAAGGTTTAATTAGAGGAAGTGAACCCGCATTTGCGTGGAGGGAGAGTGGAAAACCATTTAGGAAAAACCACCCCCNCGTCTTACTACCCGTTCGGGTTATATGCTTTAAGTACTAATTACTCTAATGGATTAGGAATTGGGAAGGTTTAATTAGAGGAAGTGAACCCGCATTTGCGTGGAGGGAGAGTGGAAAACCATTTAGGAAAAACCACCCCCAGTTCACCCGACCGAGATTCGAACCTCGATCTCCCCGTCCTCAGCAGTCGAGCTCAACTCGACAAACGCGTTAGCCAACTACGACACCGAGGCGGGTTACTTACATGTTCACCTTTGTTTTTGCACTTATAATTCATTGAAGTTTTCGTTCAGCTTTCTGCCATAATCTGGTTTGTCTGCGACAACATGTATGATCCTACAGTTGATTTATCTGCATTGGCCGCAATAGGGGATTCCCTCTGAAATGCACTAGCGACCTATTTAGAAAGTAACCTATTTTTCCAGATGAAACCCTTGAAGTTTTAAGTAAATCATAGGGTGCATCAGTCAATACGCGGACAGTATGGATCAGGGCACCAATTATCATCTGCCACCCGCAGTAGGTGGACTTTAGAAAGTTTACCAAGCAATCCTGCGAGTGCATGTGTTGGCAGCAGATTGAATATAGCACATTGATCATTTTCTAATTATTTTGAGACTGTAATATTACTGAACATGAACTGCAACTCAATAGGACTTTTGAAGGACTCGGAACTGCACATTAAAAGGTGTAAGTTTCCAAACACAGATTCAACGACATAGAAATGTATTCCGGACAGATCTTTACTTTAATTTAGAACGTTTGTCATTGAGCTCCTTTCTTTAGTGAGTGTTAAAATATGTTGTGTCTGAAGTAGAAGTAGTTTTCAAAATGACAATTACATATTTTGGATTTTAAAAGGCATTTAGTAATTTTCTAATGTGTGTGCTCTTCATACATCGTATTCGGAGGGCTTTTGTATTCATAAAAACGATAGCAGTACCTTTATAACATGAAAATACAAGGTTAACAAATTGAGTGCATAACTCTCTGTGGTTAATTACTCTTTCTGACCGCTTACAACTATTGAACAAGCAAGCACCCACTGTTATTGTTATTATTATTATTATTATTATTATTATTATTACCAGCACCGGGTCTTACTACCCATTCGGGTTGTACGCACTTACGCTAATGTGCAATGGTAGAGTGGTTTTGAAATGAAATGCAGGACCTACAGTTTAACGTGTAATCCGAACCACGGTGGAGGCCTGGCATTGCTCACATTCACAAGTTGCACACAATATCAATGAAGTATCATGTATATGTCGGTGTGCTAGTTCTGCAAGGTACTCTAGACTCGCTAATCACTCACACAGACTTATTAAAGTATCTTATTGGAAACTTCGTCAAATAGAGCAGGATTATGTTATAAAACTCTCTCTTACCCTTCATAGATGTAGAATTATGGATCGAGCAACTTTGTTTTGAATGGTGATAGTCTGCATTTATGTGGTTTTCTTTCGAATCTATTTTGACTTACCCGCCTCGGTGGCGTAGTTGGCTAACGCACTTGTCGTGTTGAGCTCGACTGCCGAAGACGGTGAGATTGAGGTTTCGAATCTCGGTCGGGTGAGCTGGGGGTGGTTTTTCCTAAATGGTTTTCCACTCTCCATCCACGCAAATGCGGGTTCATTTCCTCTAATTAAACCTTCCCAATTCCTAATCCATTAGAGTAATTAGTACTTAAAACGTATAACCCGAACGGGTAGTAAGACGCGGTGCTAAATATTATTATTATTATTATTATTTTGACATGTCGCAATCAATAGTGAAATCTGCTAACATATGTTGGGGTGGACCACAAGTTGTTCTTATGATCATTGTAAAAAAGGATTATGGTTGTCAAACCACTTCAAGAATTTTTTTATTATCTGTAATCCAGAATCCAGAATCTCAATATACGTATTGCGATTATGATAATTCGTTATAATCATCTCCACATAATGCTCAATAATGCTTTTACTCATTTAGCATCTCTTTATAATATTAATTCGGGCTTCATACGAATTCTTTGACTGATATGGTCATGTTAAGCCACGATTAAAATTAGAATAAAAAAATCTAAGTGGAGTATCAGCACGGTAATGGACTTTAAAATTAATATTTCTATCATTTTTACACACAGAATACTCTGTCTGAAATTCCATCTGATTAATCAAAATAATTAAATCATATCTGGTTGCTAATTCGGCGAGTGAAAAAGAAAAGCATCCAACAGCTTTGAAATTATTAAAAAACATTTTCAAAAAAGTCCTTTTTTTCTTTGAAATATATTAAGCTTCAATCGAATCCTTAGAACTGGCAATTCAGCACCACCCCTTAATAACCGTTCGGGTTATACGCTTAAGTACTAATTACGCTAATAGTTTTAGGGATTAAGAAGACTATATTTTAAGGAAGTGTACTTTCATTTGCGTGGAAAAATAAAACTTCACTACACCCTACCGAGATTCGAACCTCAATCTCCTCGTCATTGGTAGTCTAGTCTACTGCGAGAGTGGCATCTTAGACCGTGTGCTCACTAAAGTGGGTAGCTATCATTAAGTTAATTAATTGTGATCATTAAATTAGTAAGCTATCACTGGGGTGATTATAAAAAAATGTTACTATTTTACAGTGTAATTTAAACTATATTCAAATGAAATTCATCTTTAACAATCTTGTATACAAACTTTGGTTTATCCACGTCGGTGGGCAGCCGGACAAAGCTCCGTGTCTCGTCTGACTTTCCGGTGATGCGGAGGTCAGGGTTAAAATCTCAGAATGCGGGTACAAATCTTCTAAGATCTTCCTGCCTCATATTTTTTTAATATGCGGTTATTCTGGATGTACAGTAATATGCTATGTACAAGAAGGATTTCTTGTGTTTCTTTAATGAGCACGCACCGTGACGTCACCTGTCCGCAATCGACTGTATTACTACTGGTGACCTGGTGGTCTAGGGGTAAGGTGTCAGACTTCTGTGCTGAGGGTCCGGGGTTCAAACCTCGGTCCCGGCACAGATTTATCTGATTACCAAACCCTTCCTTCACCTCTGACAATACATCTTGTGAATGTGGGGAATGCCAGGCCTCCACCGTGGTTCGGATTCCACGTTAAACTGTAGGTCCTCCATTTCATCTCACAATCACCCTACCATTACACATTAGCGTAAGTGCGTATAACCCGAACGGGTAGTAAGACGCGGTGCTAATAATAATAATAATAATAATAATAATAATAATAATCTAAAAGGTAGGATCAAAATTGAGTATCCTTAGGATACCACTTTTATTATCTTCAAGTTCTAAATCATACAAATAGTGTGGATAGTTGGGGTCAAAGTGCTAGCCGGGGTTCAAATCTTTCTCAAAACTCATTTTTTTTAAGAACAATATCTTATTACAGTTTAAGTAACTTTGGGCTGACAAAATTCTATCTGAGCTACTAATCAGGTCTTCTTGACCATACCATGGAGCCGATGATGAAATAAAATATTTGTAAAACAATTATAATTACCATCAAATATAGGACTAAACGAATTCTCTCGATCATTAACCTTTGTAGAGCTGAAAAATGTAATCAAGATAATTTATAAATGGCATTAAAATAGTTATATATTTTGAAATAAAACTGCTTTTTAAAGTTTAATACATTAAAGTATACCTTTTTACATTAACTTAAGAGAAGTGCATACATTTAGCACGTTTGTGGGGTTTTTGTTTTAAATTTTAGCTTTGGGTGACCTGGCGGTCTAGGGGTAAGGTGTCAGACTTCTTTGCTGGCGGCCGGGGTTCCATCCTCGGTCCCGGCACAGATTTATCTGATTAACAAACCCTTCCTTCACCTCTGACAAGACATCTTGTGAATGTGGGGAATGCCAGGCCTCCACCGTGGTTCGGATTCCACGTTAAACTGTAGGTCCTCCATTTCATCTCGCAATCACCCTACCATTACACATTAGCGTAAGTGCGTATAACCCGAATGGGTAGTAAGACGCGGTGCTAGTAATAATAATAATAGTCATATTGAGAACGGCTCAAGTGTGGCGCTACACTTCGCATATAAAACTGGCTCACTCCATTCTGATCTAGGTATGCTTCGTCCTGTACTTAGTGTAGCGCCACACTTGAGCCGTTCTCAATATGACTACGTCACCGGCCCAATGAGAGTATATTTGGTAACTTTTGCTAGCTGTCAATCACCTCTACTGCTATGCTGAATGGACTACACATAATAGTGCTATTTGAGACCTACTCATAGGTATGGGCTTAAGTATAGAAAGAAGCAATAAATATGTATATTAAGCTAAGCCATAGATTTTCTCTTAACAGTATATTCAATTTATATACTTTCTTCCTCTCAAATGTATGCAGTCTGTAAATTTAAACATAAAATTGGCATAAAACAATAAATAATTGTGTTTGTGTATGTATGTATTATTATTATTATTATTATTAGCACCGCGTCTTACTACCCGTTCGGGTTATACGCACTTACGCTAATGTGTAATGGTAGGGTGATTGTGAGATGAAATGGAGGACCTACAGTTTAACGTGGGATCCGAACCACGGTGGAGGCCTGGCATTCCCCACATTCACAAGATGTCTTGTCAGAGGTGAAGGAAGGGTTTGGTAATCAGATAAATCTGTGCCGCGACCGAGGATTGAACCCCGGCCGCCAGCACAGAAGTCTGACACCTTACCCCTAGACCGCCAGGTCACCTTGTGTATGTAAAAAGGTATGTTAGGAAAGTTTACTCACCAAAATATGAACTTTTCCAAGTGCACATTTTTTTAAAATAAAATTAACTTCAATAGTTGAAGTTCATCTCAGAGTTCCTGGTTACAGATCCAGAGGTCCTGAGTTTGGTCTCCCATGCTTTCAGATTTTCAACTGAAAATGAGCTGCTCAGTTCCTTGGTTCATTTTTAAATTTATTTTTTTGACCATCAAATGCAACAAAAAATGTAAATAAAATAGGATCCAAATGTATGTACATTATTATAATATATTACAATAAGTAACATTTTAATTTATTGGATGGTGCTATCTACAAAATAATATCATAAAATTACACTACTTTCATAATATAATACAAACAAGTTAAAATATATTAGCTGCAGAAGAAGTTTCAGCAATATTGTAAATACAAATCATGCTGTTTAAACCAGATCTAGTACAAATTACAGTAGCCCCGTGGCTTCTTTGGTGCTGACTGACAGCTCATAGCTGACAGTTGACAGCTGACAGTCAACATTTAGGTTTATACCTAAATTTGACCGTCAGAAGTGACAGCTGCTAAACACGTTTTTACAGATCATTTGGTCCGGCGTAGGTAAACATAATTTGGTCTGGTAACGTTTCAAAGCTGTCAGTCAGCACCAAAGAAGCCATGGGGCTACTTTTTTTTTGTAGTAAGGGGAAACTAACAGCTTTCAAGCACGTGAAAGCCTTAAAACCCTTTTCCACGTCATTGAAATAAATACATTGATAATGATAGTATTAAAATGTTATAACATTATAAGAATTATTAATAATTAAATATCATTAATCATTTTATATTCAACCTATATGTTGAATATATCAACACTCCGACCAAGGCCGATAATGACAATTTAATTGCCGATAGAGCTCTCGTGAACTAAATTATTATTATTATTATTATTATTATTAGCACCGCGTCTTACTACCCGTTCGGGTTGTACGCACTTACGCTAATGTGTAATGGTAGGGTGATTGTGAGATGAAATGGAGGACCTACAGTTTAACGTAGAATCCGAACCACGGTGGAGGCCTGGCATTCCTCACATTCACAAGATGTCTTGTCAGAGGTGAAAGAAGGGTTTGGTAATCAGCTAAATCTTTGCCGGGACTGAGGAATGAACCCCGGCCGCCAGCATAGAAGTCTGACACCTTACCCCTAGACTGCCAGGTCACCTCGTGAACTAAAGTCCAATAGATAATTCAATAGATAGTTTAACATAATGTGACAACTCACTTTAATTATTTTAAAATGTATTTATGTTTTTTTAATTTAGACTTAAAACCCTCCCTAGTACCACTTAAATAGTGTCCCATAGCTACAAGTGAACATGAACATAGTGGTAAATATAAACAGTACCACTTCAGCATTATATATTATTATTGTTAATTGTATTGATTATTAATAAACATATTAGTGGTTTAATATTTTAAAAAGTTTTAATTGAAAAATGACACCCGGACACGGGAATTGAACCCAGAACCCTTGGCTGATTACGCTAATTCTCTAACCACTCAGCTATCCATAGGTCGTCCCGTATCAAGGGCCATTCTTCACTCATATTTTAAGGAAAAATTTGTGAGGGACGTGTGGAAATCGTCGTGTGATCAATTACGATCAATCTAATAACGCAGCCATTTTCGACTCGGAAGGCCTTAAAATATGACTGCCTTAAAATATGAGTGAAGCAGGATTTTGGGAACGAGATGGCTACTGGATAGCTCATTAAAAATAGTGTATTATATAGCAAAACTATTATATTAATTAATGAATCATTGCCTAAGCTATCATTTAAGCATTTTAGTGAGGATAACACCATTTAGATATCATATTCTTTAAATTGAAAAATGACACCTGGACACGGGAATCGAACCCGTACTAATCCGAAGGTACCCGGGTTAGATTCCCGTGTCCAGGTGTCATTTTTCAATTATCAGAATATGATATCTAAATGGTATTATATTAATTGTTAAATACTGTTACATCTGCATCTAAATATTATCATATTCTTTAAATTGAAAAATGACACCTGGACAGGGGAATCAAACGCAGGACCTTTGGCTTAGTACGCCACTGGTGAATTATCGTTAGAAATGTAAATGACGTGAAACATAAGATCCTGATCCATATCCTTAAAAGTTGTCATTCCCTACATTTTAACGTAGAAGATTTTTAAAAACTATGTTTTATAAAAAAAATAGGTTTCATTTAATTAACTAATAAAGGTTATTCATGTTCATTGTAAACGAGCTTAGCTCAAAGCAACTTATTTTGTTTCAATTTTAACGCATTCACTCAAAATTTATCAAAAAACGAACTAACTTATTATTAAAATAAAGTTTTCTTTATATTAAATAATTTCGTATCAAATTAAACTTAGTTTAATGTTTTATAAAAATTAAATATTAATTGTTATGTTTATTCCGAACAGAATCGGTATAGTTTGAACTATATTTATATTTCGTTTGCAGGTTGATGTATCGGTTTCTATTTTTTAACGATACTTGATTTCAAGTTTTATTCTGTGGATTCAATGATGTGGTACAAAGTAAAAAATTTCTATTCTTTTCTGTCTCTAAGTTGAATTCCCAACCAAAATCCACCTTTTGGAGTCGGAGTGAGACTATTCGCCGAAAATTCAATCTTTACTGTGGTTTTATCGACGACTCTCAGGCTGAATTTGGACAGTAGATAAACCAGGGCCACCTTCGCTTCCATCAGGGCGAACCTGTTACCTGAAAAAAGTTCAAGACAATGATATTAAGGGGCTTGCCTGCAGGACATTTTAAATACTTCTTTAAATAATTTTTATTTACAATAAAATAAGGAACATTGACTACTTACTTAAAGGTATTTGGAATGATTTAACTAAAAATCAAAATATTAGAAAAAGCAAACCTAATATAGAAACTACCTATTGAACTTTGAAATATCTGAATATATTTAATGTTATAATAATAATATTTAGCACCGCGTCTTACTACCCGTTCGGGTTATACGCTTTAAGTACTAATTACTCTAATGGATTGGGAATGAGTGGAAAACCATTTAGGAAAAACCACCCCCAGTTCACCCGACCGAGATTCTAACCTCGATCTCCCCGTCCTCGGCGGTCGAGCTAAACGCGACAAGCGCGTTAGCCAACTACGCCACCGAGGCGGGTTTTAATGTTATAAATGTGGAAATGAATTAAGCTATTTTGCTGAAACGCGTTCTTGAGAAGTCGCGCTCTCATTGTGACATGTGTCTGACCTATACAATTGGAGCTTGAATTATTTTGGTACCAATAATCCCCATTATTAATGCGGTGAAGAGGGAGATAGAATTTCTATCTTATCTATATAAAAGTCAAGGTTAATCTATAAACTTGATTAACCTTTATTTAAAAAAATTAAATTATAGAAATCACAAGATATCACAAATAAGGACAAAAGACCAAAATAACTTTATCTTTGTATTCCTATCGGTATCTTCTGACATTCTGATTTGAGAAATCAAGCCAGGTGAGTGGCTATAAATTATAAATGGTCCATATTCCAAAATAATAACGAATGTAATTTAGGATATGCACTCTGGATCAGCTTAATATAAGATATAAATATACTTTCATCGGCCAAGCTAAGACGGTCAAAGTAAACACTGTGTAGCCAGTACATTAATATTCATAGTTATATATATATATATATAAAACTTTTGAACAAAAGAGGTCCACTTGCATTGTGCTTTTCTATCTTTTTTCCAACCTCTTGCTTTGTGTTGCTGTTTTTTTCGTCTCGCTTTGATATCTAAGGTTAAATAAGTAAAGTTATTGCTATCCAAATTTAAATATCTATTAATTAAACAAAACCGATTTAGTTTTGAAAAGATGAAGAACATATACTAAAGAATATTTACGACTGTACACCTTCGAAAATAGTATTTTCTACTAATCGTCAAAAAATCTATCTCTATAATATGTTGTGTATAATAATGTAAACTTTGGTAAGTATAAAGTATAGCTATACGTTCACTGTACAAGATCAGAATATAAGTGAACCTGGCAAGTAAAATATGATTTATTAGAGACAATTTAATTTTCATGAGGCTAATTACTTCTATAACCACAGCAGAGATTATAAATAAATAAAACATAAAAAGGTTGTAAAACACCTCTTATAATTTACTAGATTTATTATAACGCAGTCGGTGACCTGGCGGTCTAGGGGTAAGGTGTTAGACTTCTGTGCTGGCGGCCGGGGTTCAATCCTCGGTCCTGGCACAGATTTATCTGATTACTAAACCCTTCCTTCACCTCTGACAAGACATCTTGTGAATGTGGGGAATGACAGGCCTCCACCGTGGTTCGGATTCCACGTTAAACTGTAGGTCCTTCATTTCATCTCACAATCACCCTACCATTACACATTAGCGTAAGTGCGTATAACCCGAACGGGTAGTAAGACGCGGTGCTAATAATAGTAATAATATTATAACGCTATTAGGTAAACAAATACTTGAAGGTTTTGAAAATAGTTTCCAAATTGTAAGACAACATGAGAGGGTCAAGGCCATTACATAATAGCCGATATTTAATGAAAAAAATTGTGTTATCAGTGATTTCGTGTAGTTTAACTGTTGAGCTACAAGTTGTTTTTATTGTCGTTAAGACCTTGAGGATAACCAATGTCAATGAATATTTTATTAATTTCTTATAGCTATATTCCGGGATTTAATAGAAACTTAAATAGTGAATATAAACCCATATAAATATACCATTATTATCAATGTTTTAAGACTGAGCCTACCCATAAATGCACGGTTATAAACAATAAAAAGTTTAAAAAAATATCTAATAATTCCACATTGTTGTTTTTTATTTATTTTAATAACATATCTGGGCATCTTTGAATTGGGTGATTCTTTAATGGTTTTCCACTCTCCCTTCACGCAAATGTGGGTTCACTTCCTCTATATTTGTACCGCCGCCCTTACTCTTCCTCGAAGAATAAGGCTGGCGCACAATAAGAAAAATAAACCAAAATAATAAATGTAGTAAATTTGCAGAAGGCGGTGAGAAATGCAAGAGAAAAGTAAACAATGCCAGTTTACTTATTATGTCCTTGAACTCGTACTCCAAATACATTAGTGTTTTGAACACCAAAAAAGATG
Organism: Timema douglasi; assembly: GCA_901482245.1. Classification (NCBI taxonomy): domain Eukaryota; kingdom Metazoa; phylum Arthropoda; class Insecta; order Phasmatodea; family Timematidae; genus Timema; species Timema douglasi. The sequence continues at coordinate 24,393 of CABEEJ010006919.1, read as the reverse complement.
ACCTAAGCAGGAAACTAAATTATGAAGAAATATGTCAAAAATAACATGGTGTAGTTTTATTGATATTGACTAATAAATTTGAACAGAATACATAAAATAGAAAATGAGTTATTTGTACAATCGGAATAGTATACTATTTAGTGAAACTATTAGTATACGACATTATATTAAAAAAGGAACAATGGACTCTACAGGCCCGCAAGGCCAACGAGTTAAATTACGGAAAATATTACCATACAAAATCTGGTCGTACAAAACAAAACTTACTCCTTCCGAGTAATAACATTAAAGCTTTGCCATATAGGCCAAAAGGTAAAAAGGAGTCAATGATACAATTACTTGTTACTCCGTGTTGACAACATGGAAAACTCCCATTTGCCTGATGGGCAATTTAGATAAACATTCGTCTGTTAAATTTGACTCAAGGTAAGTTTTAAATATTCCAAGACTAGAATAGTTCATGACCTCCACA
>CABEEJ010006919.1:0-21778 GCA_901482245.1 Timema douglasi | reverse complement strand
AGGAAGTGAACCCGCATTTGCATGGAGGGAGAGTGGAAAACCATTTAGGAAAAACCACCCCCAGTTCACCCGACCGAGATTCGAACCTCGATCTCCCCGTCCTCAGCAGTTGAGCTCAACACGACAAGCGCGTTAGCCAACTACGCCACCGAGGCGGGTGACAGCCTACAGAATATGTTTTTATCATAGAGCAAAAGAGTGAAACAATGTTTGATTGGCTCCACCTGAGATCACCATGTCCAGGTACTTCATGGCTTGGATTGCCTCGTAGCTGATTTTTTCTCCCGTCTCCCTCAGCATGTCGTCAATTTCGGACTGGAGTTGAACCTGAGCGTCCTCGTTCACTGCCAGCAAGTGGGCGGTGTAGCAAAGTAGCGTGGAGGCTGTATCGAACCCAGCCAGAAAGAAAACCATTGCTTGAGCCACTATATCTTCATCGGTCAGATCTAGACAAGTAGAAAGAAATTTCACATAAAGAGTCGTCAGAATTCAACATATTTTAATATAATATCTAATTATACATAATGGAGCAAATTTAATGAATATTTTAAATCAGTAACCAGTGTCTGCGATTTGACTATACCTTTTAGTATCTCAACTTGTATTATTATTATTATTATTATTAGCACCGAGTCTTACTACCCGTTCGGGTTATACGCACTTACGCTAATGTATAATGGTAGGGTGATTGTGAGATGAAATGGAGGACCTACAGTTTAACGTGGAATCCGAACCACGGTGGAGGCCTGGCATTCCCCACATTCACAAGATGTCTTGTCAGAGGGGAAGGAAGGGTTTGGTAATCAGATAAATGTATGCCGGTACCGGGTATTGAACCCCGGCCGCCAGCATAGAAGTCTGACACCTTACCTTTAGACCGCCAGGTCACCATCACAACTTGTACTTAGCTAGTATATGAATATATTGAATATATCTTAATATACTCAATTTATTTGTAAATAGACTGGCTGTTGTTCTTATCCTGAACTATCACTGTGCAATGTATTTGTAAATAGACTGGCTGTTGCTCTTATCCTGAACTATCACTGAGCAATGTATTTGTAAATAGACTGGCTGGTGCTCTTGTCCTGAACTATCACTGAGCAATGTTTGTTTATCTTATGATCTCTCGATATTTTTGCCTAAATTAACACACTTTATTCCATTGCCATTTAAAAACTGTTTTGCGTCGTTGGTAACAATACATTAGAGGACTAATGGGGCATCCTTTTTTCTTTAGGCGACGAGGACACATTTCTCTTTCTTTCGGTTCTGTTTTATTTTTTAATACGAAAATGTAAATGATGATTAGTGTCTGTAGATATAGGTTATGATATCTGCGTACGCTTACAACAACTTAATGAACACTTCCAATCATAGATGCTCGTAAATTATGTTAAAAAGTTCCTTCAAGGGAAAATAAAAATAAAAATTCAGAGCCACAACCCTTAAATAAATAAATATTAAGCAATAGATTTAGGCAATTCACTTTAATATTCGTATTTTCTATTGTACTCGATCAGTCACGTTCGCATCTCTGCTAGGTTTCGAACATGTTGTTCTTCCTAAGGGGATAATGGACATCTCTATAAATACTGTAAATATCTTGCATGTGAATGTGATCCGTGTCGAATGCAGTCCTGTTAGCGGATCTTACATAGACACAGAATCGGGTCATACCCTTCACGAGTTCATCATGACTATATCTCCAAGATATAAGATAGTGGAAGCACCTAATAATATAATTTATCTTCCGATAACGAAACTAGTAATAGAGTAAATCTCGGTTTCACTTTCGCCAGTCAGTTAGGGCGTAACAGTATGTAATACTATGGATTTATCGCACCGCTCTTTTAGGCGTCAATCGAAGTACTATGTGATCAATCACCCCTCTTTGGGCGTCGATTGAAACACTTCAGATTAATTCCCTGATATAATAATGCTGTGATGATTTATAGGTTGTCTAAAGCTCCGTGATCGAGCTCCTACCATCACTGTGCGGAAAAGATACCGTTTAACCAGCTGTCTATAGCCCGTGTTCGAGCACTAATTAAATCGGTATATTGATATAATAAAAGAAAGAGAAATGTTGATGGCTGTTATTTCACCCACGGTTTTATTTAAATTACACCTGTTAATTACTTGTACATATTTTAATTAAATGTTTTATACCACTGCACACTTGTGATATTGATGTGACTTATTTTATACGGTGTTATACTGACTTGTGCGTGAGCGGGATCTCGGTGAAGATGTTTGGATCCCGGAGATGCCTTTAACATACGCACAATAGTTTATATATGACATACCCTTTGCATTTTTCTCCCCTGGTCAACAATGTAAAAACTAACCAATAGAAAGAGTCCTGGCGACAGGTTTTGTGAAGGCTAGCTTCTTATTGGTATAGAGAAAGGGCGTCTTCTGCCAAATACTATGAAGTTGTTCCTTTTAACAAGAATTGACGCAGTTATTCTTTTAACAAGAAAGATGGTATAAAAATATATTTTAGGGGTGAAATCCTTTTCACATGGTTTCTGAGAAGCGCGTGTTTCTTCATGGATGAATCTTAAAAGGATACTCTACCTATATTACTTTAAAGAAAAATTTACCTTCATCCATGACTTTTTACATAATTTAGATTTATCCAAACCAATATCATTACAAGTATAACGGCTTTCGGATAGAAGTATGTTCGATCATTGTTGCCTACTAGTGACTAAAATCTAACTGAGTTCAGTAATGTACCCTTAGGAGAACATGAACTTGGACTCCAACCAAGATTCCTCCTCGAAACTATATGAAGTTGGTTTTCAGACTTACTAGTACAGAGTTAACTCTTCCCTACCATTAATAAACCCTACAATTTTCAAATCACACGCACACATCGTTGTGTTCGATGCCAGCCAGCAGGAAGAGACACTCAAGAACCGTTTGATAATATGTTGTATAACGTTCTTTACTGAAGAAAACATCCCCACCAACACTAAAGCCTTCCTTCCGTCCTATCGTTGACGATCGTGTAGCTCATTACAATCCTTGAACAATACTTGAACTGGAGTCAGAGGTTTCATAGGAAAAACTGTACTGCTTTGCCGTATCTACTAGTGCCTCAAAAAATGGATTATTACAATCCTTTCTTGGGAAAAGCCGATACTGTTTAAATTTGAGGAATTTATTTCCCTCTAGAGGGAAAGTTCTCCTTACAGCACAATATTTGGTACACACTTCCTTATGTTTTGCAAGTTAATTGTCACTCAGAAAAGAGATAAAAACAGCTATCGCAAAAGTATCGACGTATGCTATGCTATGTAACCCTTATTGAGGGTTTATTAACCGAGATAAGTTTTTGATTGAGCTAAAATGATAGTCATCTGATATTCACACTTTTATCAAAACGAAATGAACACGATTGGAATATTATTTTTAAGTGATATACTCATACACAGGAACTTTCACTTTCGTTTTATTTGTAATATTTTACCCTATCTCGATGTGTCACTTCCATACTATTTTTGGTGACCTGGCGGTCTAGGGGTAAGGTGTCAAACTTCTGTGCGGGCGGCCGGGGTTCAATCCTCGGTCCCGGCACAGATTTATCTGATTACCAAACCCTTCCTTCACCTCTGACAAGACATCTTGTGAATGTGAGGAATGCCAGGCCTCCACCGTGGTTCGGATTCCACGTTAAACTGTAGGTCCTTCATTTCATCTCACAATCACCCTACCGTTACACATTAGCGTAAGTGCGTATAACCCGAACGGGTAGTAAGACGCGGTGCTAATAATAATAATAATAATAATAATATTAATATTTTGCACTGTATGCATTCAAGGATATATAGTTCAGCTTTTCTTAGCTTCGATATAGCCCATTTGCAAAGACAGCAGAAGAATTCCATCGTGTTTCGGTATATCTCTGAAATTCGGATAGGATGACAAACTATGAGGGTTGTTAACATTGGTAGGTTTAAAGAGGTAAGCCAAAACCAAAAGGGGAAAAGTTGCCCTTTCCCCATTTTGTATGGATAAAGGATCTATGTTTAGATATAATTTCAAGATATTGACAGCGTAGGCTAAGTTCAAATTTACATTGAATTTTCTTTCTTGAAATACTACAAAGTCGATTAAGCTCTAATTTTAATCAGAGAATGAATGATCTGGTCAGGTAGTAGCACAATAAGATCAAATTTTCCCCCGTAAAATGTTAAAGTGTAAGCTAAGTTTGAATTTTTCTTTGAAAATGCTGTCAAGCTGCCATTAGATAGAACCTTCCCCAGAAAACTCTATAGACTCGGTTAAGCTCTAATTTTTATCCTAAAATGCTCTGGAGTCGGCTGGTAGATTAATAAGATCGAGTTTTCTCCCGAAATTCTATAGGGTCAGCCGAGATTGAATTTTCATCGAAAAAATGCTCTAATGTCGGATGGTACCCGTCTTTCTCATTATTTAAGTTGAGATAAGACTTAACAAAGTAGATGTAGTTAAAATGCTATAGTGTCGGCTAAGTTCAAATTTTCGTCGAAAGGTGATTATAAAGTTGGCTCTATAAGATTGAATTTTCCCCTATTTTAAACATGTACAGTACTTTACATACCTAGTTTTCCAGCCTTGCCAGGGCTCATATTTCCTTGGTCCTCGTCCTGCTGCGTATCTTTGGTGAGCTCCCCTTTTCTTGCTTGCATCAATAGATGGATCATATCAATCCTGATTATCCCTTCCTTCTCTCTGGTTCGAATATTGGTCTTTACCAAGTTTCTGAAGAAGTCGCTCGGCCCTCTTGCCAAAAAGGGTATTCTAAACATCTAACCAGTGAGACAAAAATAAACATAATGTTACTGAAAAAATGTATACGACTATTTATGGTGAGAGAAAACGAGATAAAACAAGACGTTTTACTTGGGCCCATCCAAACGTTTTTCCTTGCACACTGTAAAACAATTTTATGCTAATGAGCTAGACTTCGTATCACCAGAGGTTAAGGGTAGTTTATTTTAAAATAAATAATATAAAAAAATGGTTATTCAACAGGATAAATTTTAAAACCTATAAATTAGTCTTTGTAGGATTTTAAAATAAATTAATACATTATTATTATTATTATTAGCACCGCGTCTTACTACCCGTTCGGGTTATTCGCACTTACGCTAATGTGTAATGGTAGGGTGATTGTGAGATGAAATGGAGGACCTACATTTTAACGTGGAATCCGAACCACGATGGAGGCCTGGCATTCCCCACATTCACAAGATGTCTGGTCAGAGGTGAAGGAAGGGTTTGGTGATCAGATAAATCTGTGCCGGGACCGAGGATTGAACCCCGGCCGCCAGCACAGAAGTCTGACACCTTACCCCTAGACCGCCAGGTCACCAAAATTAATAAAATTGACATAAAATATTACCAGAGAAGTAAAATTGCCAAAGAAAGTTAATACTCATTCAAATAAATTTACTTTAGTTATTAAGGTTTCCAGTCAACCAGCTTTAAACATTTTAAGTAATGACTTTATAAATAATATTAATGTTTTAATCCATTAAAATATTTTATGACTAAGACGTATATGAGTGGTCACATGGCCTAATTCCAGACTGGTGTACTCGGTATGGTTTTACTTTCTAGCGAACCCTTGGAGAGAGTAATTATTGTTATCGTCAAATGAAAGAAAGTTTTATAAAAAATGGAATTGAAACTTTGTTCCATAACCCTTTAAACCCTAAAAAGTTATTTTCGTGATGCAATTTATGTGTATTTCTGTATCTCGGCCTACAGTCAAAATAGTTTTACCAATCGGGCTAAAACTTTGTATCTAGGGTTTTTATATAAGGTTCCCTAGAGGGATTTTTGAAATTATATACCTAAACATAAAAACAGAGGAGTTTTTCTTAAGGGATAAAATCGGTTTTCTAAACATCGGTTTTTAATTATTTCGTTTAAATTCGTATCTGAGCTGTGTTTTATACTACAAACAAAATTGTGAACATGATTATTATTCTGGGAAAATACTTGGAAAGTTCTTTATGTGAGCAAATATCTCAGATTTTGATAGCATTTCCACTAATCTTTGAGATAGTAAAAATCTTGTCATTGCAAAGTTATAGGAATATTTAAAATAAAAAACTTTTATTGGACTTATTTTAGAACCAGTAGTTTCCGAGATAAGAGCAAATAGAGGTTTGAAAAATGTATAATTGATTGTTATGCTCTTTGGTGTAGAGTGATGCTCCCTTTTCCTTATGTTTATGCAACAATGTATACTATTTATTTTTACATGCCTTACGACTTTAAGTAAATATTTACATCTTTTGGGTAGATGTTATCTATGGGCAAAGGGGCGAGGAAGTATATGCGTAGTACTCTACGATTTATTTCCTAAATGGTTTACCACACTCCCTCGCCTTAAAAACCGGTATATTTATTTTAAGTTAATAATACTCGATCATTCCCCATTAGTTTAAATATTCGGATAGTCCTGACGCGTAGTAATATGTAGCTTACTATATATATTTATTTATTTACCCCCTATCAAGATTACTTTTTTAATACAACTTAACAAAGGGTTACCCGCCTCGGTAGCGTAGTTGGCTAACGCGCTTGTCGTGTTGAGCTCGACTGCTGAGGACGGAGAGATCGAGGTTCGAATCTCGGTTGGGTGAACTGGGGGTGGTTTTTTCCTAAATGGTTTTCCACTCTCCCTCCACGCAAATGCGGGTTCACCTTCTCTAATTTAACCTTCCCAATTCCTGATCCATTAGAGTAATTAGTACTTAAAGCGTATAACCCGAATGGGTAGTAAGACGCGGTGCTAAAATATTATTATTATTATTATTATTATTATTAACTAAGGGTTGTATATTTGCCGAGAATATATCTTTGTGTGTACATAACTAGCAAATAAAATATATGAAGAAATGGTACAACACAATCCTTTGTGTATTATAGCTTGTGAGAACATTTTCAAATATAAATGTTCAGTAAACTACCCTTGAGTTTTCCTCATAAAAAAAATCTCATCTTCTTAATCACAACAAACACACTCCATTTATAGCTATTAACGGCAGTATGACGTGGTGCTAAGTATTATTATAAATATTAAACCAAATTGTTCAAATATTTCTAATAAATTTTTAATAATTTTCAAAAATAAGCTCTTTGTAAACCATCTTACTATTATTATATTTAATTTGTAAAAATAAAAATTTAGCCTATTCTTATTTATCACTAAATCGATTCCCTGATATTTCTTTTGTGCTCAATATTCAAGGCCAACTTAAAAATATTTCAAATTTTCTAAAATCTGTCAAAAGTAAGGTGCCCTAAAAAAATGTTATACTCATTGTTATTTATCGAATAAAATAGTACTCCAATACCCATTTTGAACAAAATCATTAAGATTGTTTTCTAAAAATGCCACTTTTTCAAAACCAGTTATCAATAAACTACTTTTAAATGTGTTTTTAAAGAAAAATAAATAGATATTTTATTTACCAGATTCCATTTTAAACCAAATCGAGTGGTTTTTAAAATAGATCAATTTTTTTTATCCAATCAATAGTAAAATACCCTTAAACGAATTTCCCCCTAATAAACAAGAATAAAATGTTATTTGAGTGCATCAAAAGCTGCCCAAATCAAAATTTTAAACAAAATAGTTAGAGCCATTTTCTCAATATTCTGAAATTTCTAAAATCATTCATCAGTAAGTCACCCTTCAGCTAATTTTTAACCAAAAATCAAGTATATAGTGTTAGTTGCTGGTCGGACGCTTCCTGTTAATCCATCTTATACAAAATCGTTATATTCATTTTCTAAAAATTTGAAAAAACTCAAAAAATCACTCATCAGTACTCTACCCTTAATTTAAGTGGTAGGATCTAAATTTTAAAAAAACTAGGTATTGACATATAGCATCTAAATATCAAGACGTATGAACAAAATCCATCAAACCGTTTCAAAAATGTAGCCAAAGAAGTAACGAGAAAAACATGGGGACACCAATAAGGGTAAAATCTACTTTTTTTGGGTTCAGACAAACATAAAACGTAAAGATTCATAATTATTTCGAGGTCATGAATTATCACGATTACAATACTTTAGCTTGATGCGAGAAAGTAAAAAAAGATTTTAAGCTAATGCTAAAATAATTTATTATTATTATTAGCACCGCGTCTTACTACCCGTTCGGGTTGTACACACTTACGCTAATGTGTAATGGTAGGGTGATTGTGAGATGAAATGGAGGACCTACAGTTTAACGTGGAATCCGAACCACGGTGGAGGCCTGGCATTCCCCACATTCACAAGATGTTTTGTCAGAGGTGAAGGAAGGGTTTGGTAATCAGATAAATCTATGCCGGGACCGAGGATTGAACCCCGGCCACCAGCACAGAAGTCTGACACCTTACCCCCAGACCACCAGCTCACCCTAAAAGAATTTAACTCAAGATAATTTGACCAACATAATCTTAAGAGTAATAAAATAAATTTCCTTTTTATATCTAAATAGTAGGCCTAGTATATTTTCACAGGTTTTTATTCGTTTTTTGACACCCCCTCTACTTTTCTAATTATCAAATAATTCTGTTTTATTAGTAAAACTTTGATTATATTAAAATATTGAAAGTAATAATTTACTAAAAAAAAATGTGATACTTAGTTTTGAAGGGGGGGTTTTTAAATAGTAAAACGTAATTATATTTTGTTTGAAATTCAACTCACTGCCATAATTTTGCCGCAGAATAGGTAGCCGAGGAAAATCAACTTTTGTAAACCCTCAAAATTGGTGAGCTGTTTCCCTGCATTGTAAAATTCGTTGGTCGGGTCCTTCATAGAATTTATTTGGATACCAAAAGCTGCTGTAGCGATCACGTCATTGGCAAATCTTGTGAAAAAATCCTTCATCTCCATTGTATGAACGTCTTTGTCTGAAAGAAAAAGTGTAAAGAGCTGTTTAAACACATTTAAATATTTTGTAGAATAGGTAATGAACAAGGGCCTCACCCAATTGAATACTAAGCGCTGTATTTCTTATTGAAATGGCGATTCTTAAACTTAAAAGCCACTTGAACAATTTTCATTTATATTAGAGTTTCCTATTGTGGCCATATTAAAACAAAGGTAAATTATATGTTGGAGGAACTCTGGCTATATTTCTAACAATTTACTTTTATCTAATAGCTGCATCATTTTGCGTGAAAGTTTTTATTTACATAGCTTAACAAATACGGCTTGGAGGACTTCGCTAGACCACATAAACATCTGGGTGCTATAAGTTTTAAAATGTTTTAATTAATACACACCAGTGCTTTTAAATACATACATAGAATCAAGTAGTATCATTCCACCCTAACCCTATCTTGAGCTAACTATATCCAGTTCACATCATTACACACTATCTCTTTCAGGTCCATTATAATGTTATCCTCCCATCTATATCTATGTCGGGTGACCTGGCGGTCTAGGGGTAAGGTGTCAGACTTCTATGCTGGCGGCCGGGGTTCAATCCTCGGTCCCGGCACAGATTTATCTGATTACCAAACCCTTCCTTCACCTCTGACAAGACATCTTGTGAGTGTGGGGAATGCCAGGCCTCCACCGTGGTTCGGATTCCACGTTAAACTGTAGGTCCTTCATTTCATCTCACAATCACCCTACCATTACACATTAGCGTAAGTGCGTATAACCCGAACGGGTAGTAAGACGTGGTGATAATAATAATAGTAATATATTAAAAAGTAACGGGGAAAATGCCTCTCCTGGTTTCAACCCAGTATGAATTTCGAAAGTATCTGATAAGTGGCATCCAACCTACCACGTGCACATACCTCAAGCTTTTTTGGACGTTTTCAAAACAAGCGCATTCGAAAAGGGTAGTAAGACAATGATATAGAATAGATTTATGTGAACATAATTCTATAGACTGTGGCACGCAAAGAAATCCGAGTTTGTGAATCTGATCCATTTGGTGTGTTTGAGTTTGAGACCACTTTTCTAAAACATCAAACGAATCTCCTAGTATTAATTTACCAGTTAGTGGAATGACCATTAGAAGTACTTAATGTACACTTTTTGAATACATTGATTATATTTTCACATAATTTAATAACTTGATATTGTATAATAGGCAACACAAACACTTCTCCGGCAAACAATTCCCCAATTTTATATTTTTAACTCTAGCAGAAATCTAACCCCGGAACTCTATCTTAGAACTAGATAATATCACATTCACCATTCTAGAGCGAGAAGGGTAGTTATTGTAAATAAAGCACACTGTGTTCAAAGTGTAGAAGACAGATTAAGATGTATAAATATAAGTGTAAATCTTATGATAATTAATAATTAATATTTAGCAACGCGTCTTACTACCCGTTCGGTTTATACGCTTTAAGTACTAATTACTCTAATGGATTAGGAATTGGGAAGGTTGAATTAGAGGAAGTGAACCCGCATTTGCGTGGAGGGAGAGTGGAAAACCATTTAGGGAAAACCACCCCAATTCACCCGACCGAGATTCGAATCTCGATCTCCCCGTCCTCAGCAGCCGAGCTTCAACACGACAAGCGCGTTAGCAAACTACGCCACCGAGGAGGGTGTAAATCTTATATATATTCTCATTGTACTGTTGTATATGTTAACATCAGTCCATGGCAATGAAGAGGTGGAATAAATGATTAAATGGTAGAAATAATAGGACACGAAGGAAGAGAGAAAATTGCATACTCTTATCATGGGGAATCGGAACAGGAGCGTGGGGAAATGAGGAAAACGTAATACAATAGGCCGATATTAAATAATAAAGAGAAATAGAAGATGAGACGCGTTTGCAAATTTCTGTCAGAGTAATGAATTGATGGTCGCTAATGCATTGTTCAGTAGACATAACACAGACATAAGAAGGACCGGGATACAGGGACGGGTCTCAGACTTTACAATCGCCAATCAATGATTCAGAAACCGTGTGAAAATTGCGAAAACAAAGCTATCAGTAGACATTCAATCAGACCACAATATGCCGGAAGAAATTCAAAGGACTGAAAAAAAAGGAAGACTAAAGGTGATCTATAGAACCTCATAAGTTCATAAAATATAGTACGGAAGACAGTTGTGAAAGAATTAGGTGATATTAGTGAAAGTGTATTTGCTGAGGGATAATGTCAAAATGTATAGACTGGAAATATTGAAAGAGAATCTTTGTAAAAGAAAGAGCGGTCCAACGAAACTATGGACAGCACAATACACACTCGATGAAGATGGCAGAAATTAATAGCGGGAAGAATATCAGCATATAAAAAGGGAAGACAACACTATAGAAGACTGAAAAATGAGGCAAGAATAAAGACAGATAGGGCTGTAAAAGGGGTTATAAATGTTAAATAAAAAGAGATAATGGATTACAAATTATCAGCAGACATGAAATGATGTAAGTGAAGATGAATAAACTGCCTTAAATTATGGGCACGAGATGACTCCTGGAGAGGCCAGTGGTACTAAGTCAGAGGTCCCAGGCTATATTCCCGGGTCCAGGTGTCATTTTTCAATTTAAAGGTTACATAAAAAGGGAGCAATGGAATTTGAACACAAGAAATAGAAGATTAAACAGGAAAGGAAGTGAACGATCAGAAAGAGTTAATAGAAATATGAGAGCTATATATAGACGAATATGATAAGAACAATAGATCAGAAAAATGGAATTAGAACTAAAATAAAATAAAATATAGGTAGATATAAAGAAAAATAAGAATGATAAATAAATGGTAAATAAAGCTATGACAAATATAGGATACAGGGACATCAATAGCTTCTAGCAGGAAAAGTAGCAAGGTAGGGGTATAACTATAACTAATTATTTTCAATATGTATAGAGAGTGGCTTCTTGCTAAGGAAACTTTAGTGGTTGGAGCTGGAGATTTTTAAAAGACGAGGACGGGGGGTAATTACAATCAACTTCGAATTTGGCTTAATAGACTAGAAAGAAGGTCTTCAAGTTATGATAAACAAATGAGTTAAAACTGGACGAATGTATGTAATGAACCTTTATCTCAAGTAGTCTAACGTAATGAGAATATCCAAGGGAAAATCATTACTGAAAATTGCGGTGGGAAATCAGTAGCTGGAGAATGTGAAACTTCACAAATTGGGGCTGAAAGGAAATAGATAGGATAAAGTGGGCAGATCGGGTGACTAATTCGAATTTTCTAGGAAGTGTCTATGATAAGAGAACCAGTCTGCAGATTATTCTACAAAGAAAGGCCAGACAGACGGGCCACAGTCTTATAAGAAATGGCTTATTGAGTGATACCATAGAAGCCAGAGTGTAAGGCTGTAAGAGGACAAGGAATAAGTCGAATGTGACCGGTGGATGTATCCCTAAACAAGGGAATAAAATTAAGTTTGAGAATCTATAAAAGGAAGCTGCTTATAGGACATGCTGGAAGGCTCAATTTGGACACGGCGTTGGACCTTTCAAAAGAAAGTTCACATTATTATTATTATTATTATTATACCAATAACTTCTTTTTCTGTCAGCATAAGCAATTTTAGGTAAATGAAACCAATCAGATTTCGTAATGACACACTGCTGTCCATCCCCTGTGTCTGGACGCTTAACCTACTATTATAAGGTTACTGGAAAAGTAAAATAATATATATCCTGTAGATTTGGGAAAGTTTTCAAACTCTATATATGAAATTAAATAACGATGTAAGCTTTTACCGTGTGTTTTATGTAGATCTTGCAGGTATTCGGCCATTTGCTGACCAACTTGGTTCAACAGAACAAACATACTCCTCATCTTACTGGATGTGAAGGTAGGGGTCAATGCATTACGCATGTCACGCCAGCGTTGACCTACACACAAAAGTTACTAAATAAATGTTATGGCTTGGTTTATTATTAAAATAAATATTTATCGTATGCTCTCCAAACATTTTATTTTTAAATAAACACAGGACTTACAAACTAATTGAACTCTAAAACAAAACAAACATCCAAACCCTTTGTCATAAAATAATCATTGTGAAAGCTAAAACTGACGTGCTACTTATAATATCTTACGCAGCCATAGATATCTCAGTTTACAAATGAGATTTTAACTGAGCTAAGGTTTTTGACACTAGCCCCCAGTGTACCGAACCAGGATTGGTACACGAACCTCCCCGTACCAAATATAGGGTCACCTCCTACTGCCGCTATAGCTGTGGACCATCCATTTTTTGGGGCAATGTATATTGTGTTTATTCGGTGTATTAGCACCTGTTGGGTCTGGGCCGGTAGATCCGGATATCTGTAAGCCATTGTTAGCAGGAAGTTCACTTGGTGTTTGTCCCATCTAGGTGCAAGATAAGTCGATTTTGCTTTCAAGGCTAGGATGACCCTCAAAGTGGATGCCTCATCTACCTCCATCAGGGCCGTGTCTGGTGGGAGTAACGACTGTCACACCTCTCTCGTCGGAACGATCCCTGCCGGTCTAGTCGCCCCTCCTCCTCCTCCATCAGGGCCGTGTCTGGTGGGAGTAGCGACTGTCACACCTCTCTCGTCGGAACGATCGCTGCTGGTCTAGTCGCCCCTCCTCCTCCTCCTCCTCCTCCATCAGGGCCATGTCTGGTGGGAGTAACGACTGCCACACCTCTCTCGTCGGAACGATCGCTGCCGGTCTAGTCGCCCCTCCTCCTCGTCCTGCTCCATCAGGGCCATGTCTGGTGGGAGTAACGACTGTCACACCTCTCTCGTCGGAACGATCGCTGCCGGTCTAGTCGCCCCTCCTCCTCCAGCAGGGCCATGTCTGGTGGGAGTAACGACTGTCACACCTCTCTCGTTGGAACGATCGCTGCCGGTCTAGTCGCCCCTCCTCCTCCTCCTCCTCCATCAGGGCCGTGTCTGGTTGGAGTAACAACTGCCACACCTCTCTCGTCGGAACGATCGCTGCCGGTCTAGGCACCCCTCCTCCTCCAGCAGGGCCATGTCTGGTGGGAGTAACGACTGTCACACCTCTCTCGTCGGAACGATCGCTGCCGGTCTAGGCACCCCTCCTCCTCCAGCAGGGCCGTGTCTGGTGGGAGTAACGACTGCCGCACCTCTCTAGTCGGAACGATCGCTGCCGGTCTAGGCACCCCTCCTCCTCCAGCAGGGCCGTGTCTGGTGGGAGTAACGACTGCCACACCTCTCTCGTCGGAACGATCGCTGCCGGTCTAGGCACCCCTCCTCCTCCAGCAGGGCCGTGTCTGGTGGGAGTAACGACTGCCACACCTCTCTCGTCGGAACGATCGCTGCCGGTCTAGGCACCCCTCCTCCTCCAGCAGGGCCGTGTCTGGTGGGAGTAACGACTGCCACACCTCTCTCGTCGGAACGATCGCTGCCGGTCTAGGCACCCCTCCTCCTCCAGCAGGGCCGTGTCTGGTGGGAGTAACGACTGCCACACCTCTCTCGTCGGAACGATCGCTGCCGGTCTAGGCACCCCTCCTCCTCCAGCAGGGCCGTGTCTGGTGGGAGTAACGACTGCCACACCTCTCTCGTCGGAACGATCGCTGCCGGTCTAGGCACCCCTCCTCCTCCAGCAGGGCCGTGTCTGGTGGGAGTAACGACTGCCACACCTCTCTCGTCGGAACGATCGCTGCCGGTCTAGGCACCCCTCCTCCTCCAGCAGGGCCGTGTCTGGTGGGAGTAACGACTGCCGCACCTCTCTAGTCGGAACGATCGCTGCCGGTCTAGGCACCCCTCCTCCTCCAGCAGGGCCGTGTCTGGTGGGAGTAACGACTGCCACACCTCTCTCGTCGGAACGATCGCTGCCGGTCTAGGCACCCCTCCTCCTCCAGCAGGGCCGTGTCTGGTGGGAGTAACGACTGTCACACCTCTCTCGTCGGAACGATCGCTGCCGGTCTAGGCACCCCTCCTCCTCCAGCAGGGCCGTGTCTGGTGGGAGTAACGACTGCCGCACCTCTCTAGTCGGAACGATCGCTGCCGGTCTAGGCACCCCTCCTCCTCCAGCAGGGCCGTGTCTGGTGGGAGTAGCGACTGCCACACCTCTCTCGTCGGAACGATCGCTGCCGGTCTAGGCGCCCCTCCTCCAGCGGGGCCGTGTCTGGTGGGAGTAACGACTGCCACACCTCTCTCGTCGGAACGATCGTTGCCGGTCTAGGCACCCCTCCTCCTCCAGCAGGGCCGTGTCTGGTGTGAGTAGCGACTGCCACACCTCTCGTCGGAACGATCGCTGCAGGTCTAGGCGCCGCTCCTCCTCCAGCAGGGCCGTGTCTGGTGGGAGTAGCGACTGTATAACCTCTCTCGTCGGAACGATCGCTGCCGGTCTAGGCGCCACTCCTCCTCCTCCTCCTGCTGGTGGGTGTTGATGAGCCGGACCCTCTCTGGAGGCCATATGGTCCAGATGGGTCTCAATGTTTCTAAATCGGTCTTCATGTGCCCGTTGCTGCCGGGCTGTGTTCGGATTCTGATGGGCTTCCTGGCACCGACACAGTTTTCCAGGACCTCAAATCTACCTTTAAGGTGTCTGCTTCAATTTCTTATAATGTTTCGGAATCTACGTTTTCAGCGACGATTCTCAAGAGAGTCTCCGAAATATTATATAAATTTTGTTGATGTGAAAGTCTTTCTCGATCCAACTTGTCCCAGGATTGACTATTGTCATAAATAGTCTATTAACCATTTGGTCACCTCTGCTATCGAGTTTATAGGTGCTAATCGCATTAGGAGTAGGTCATTAGCACTTCAGTTTACATTTACAATGTATCAAAAATATGTTGTACCTGTTAGAAACTCACCGAAATTTATTGCGTGAGGTTGGCAAGACTGGTTATTGCGAAGGAGAGACAGGACATTCAGTGCTTGGAATGGCGTCGTGCGAACGTGGATGAGAGGTGTGCGAGCGAGGGTCGTGTAACGGGGCTGTGTTTGTGCAATATGTGCGTAGCACATGTTATCTTGGTCAACAAGTGTGCGATATCTAGACCATGTGAGATACAATATACTCAACCTGCTTTCGAACTACTTGGAGCCGGAATCTTATACCGATCTTTTCCTTTGAACAACTACCTATCAACTTATTTGGTGCATCTGACCTATCGTTTCATAAGGCAGATAAACGATAGAAAGGGATAGGGGATGAAATAAAAAGCTAACGGCTCTAAATCTTCGTATCTCACCAATTATTTGCAGCTATGCACCCAGAAATGTGCTTTGAAAGGAAGAGAGGAGAAGGAATATATAAAATCGAAATTATTTTTGTAGAATTTTTGTATTGAGGAAATCAGGGGCACATTTAATGTATGTAATTGGTCAATGATTTTTTTTTTTAATTTCAATAAGTATGCCTGGTGTAAAGTTTATCTCAAGCATTTGTCACATCGTCAATGATATATTTTCTATTCATAGTTTTACTTCATCATTTTAGGTCTAAGTGTTTTTAAAATAATGTGGTCTTGGGTGATGGTTGGGAGACAAATGCTCACCACTGATGGGGGATTCATCTGCTCCTTATTCAGCTCTAAAGTTTAAAATTTGATTTTTATTTTCTTAATGTTTGAGTTTTTTTGTTGTAACCAGTCACAGTCAAATTTAAAAATAAAGATTTGTATTAGGGAAAACTCTCCCTGGTTTGCACTCACCAAATAAGGAAAAGTAAATGAGACATCCGAATTGATGATCTCATGGGCCCCAAAACGTCACTCTTGTTTTAGGCTAGATTGCTCTTGACGGGAAAATCAAGATGTAAGTCCTGGTAAAGTGAATTGAGGATGGTTTTATCTAATTAGTTTCACAGTCTTCCTCCCTCTAATGCAGGTGCATTCCCTCTTAAATTTTACCTTCCTCGTCCATATTCCATTGATTTAATTAATTTTTGCGTATATATAACCCAAACGGGTACTAAAAATAAGTAGATTAAAGTTAAATATACCAGTTATCTAAATAGATCATTATAATCTACGATTCTATCATCTAATGGACTTACGTATTCACGATCGGACACGTGAAAAGTAAATAAAATTTTGTAATATTTTTGTTTTGTAAAGTGACTCAAGCAACACTTACCTTTAAGAAAGAAAAGGTTCCCGCCAAAAAGTGGATCCACTTCAGATGAGACCAAAGATTCATGGTCAACAAAATGGTCGAAATCTTTGATCGCAATCATTTTAATCAGTTCAGGGTCATTGATGAACGTGATTGGTTTGTGAAACTGGAAAAAGCCGGAGAGTCTGTGACCTTTGTATTTTTTGTACAGTTCCCAAACTACGTCAGCGTTCGACTTTCTTCCAAATAGTTGAGGTGCCATGCTTCCTAGAAATGGAACTGGTCTCGAGTACGGGATGTTCCTTTTCGAGAAATAGTCGTAGTTCCATGTTGCGACTAGGTGGATGACGTAAATTAATATGATCGCAATGGCGATCCAGTAAGAAAATGACCATAAGGTACTGAAGATACACATGGTTGCAAGTCACAGTGGTTCAAGAATAAAGTGCAGTGTGTTGTTTTACCTAAAATAAAATAGAACATAAATATATAATACCTAATAGTATTAATTTTATCTGCACCTGTGGTCAAGGCTCTAGGTAAATTTATATAAATGAGGTAGGAAATGAGGAAGGTAAAATTTAGAGAGAATATTCATGCATTTGCATATGGTAAATATTTAGGGAAAATAAATCCTCATTACATTTGGCTGGAATTTGAATTATTTCGCCGGCAAATAAGACCAAACAAGATTGACTTTTAATCCACGTGCCCACAAATACTGCCAATTATTTCGGATTAAATACGTGTTGACATGCTACCAAATAAATAGTGCTAACGTCTCCCACCCCTGCTCTTTCTTGGTAGTTCTTACACACTTAATGAATAATATTTTGTTTAATTTCTATTCCATGTAGTGGGTACGGCCTTGAAAGAATTATTTTCTTCAACAATTTCGTTAAAAGTCAGAATAATTAGGCTTATATATTTAATCGTTGATTTGAACCGTTTCATTATTTTAAATTGAAGTGATCGAATAAACAAGGGCTTCAAGCTACGATAGTTCTACGCCCAGTTTGAAATCCCAAGATTACATACCAAGGTATTTGTAGATTAAATAGAACTTTTATCGTACATCTAAGATTAGAATATTTTGAAAGGTATTATGATCTATTAGTATAATTCCCATCTGTGGTATGGAATGTCTATAGTTATGTTTTTTTCCATCAAATTAAGTAGTTTAAATCGGCGCAAATCCTTGACTTTGATATGGTACATCAGCTACTCTAGAGCATTCAATATGGTATCGAATAGAGTATCTGGATCTGGCCGTCTGTAATAAAAATATTAAATGAATGTTAGGCTTCTAGTTAATTTAAATAAAATATGTTCTGGAGATGTCCAAAAGGTGAACAAAATCATATTCCATAGTCAGAACGACAATTTAGAGATCGCAATGCTACCTGTTAGCTTAAAAATAAAGTAACACTGGAGCCGGCACGCGTACGATGTTTTTTCATTCAACAGTGAAATAAGCGCTGATTTGTGTGAGAGCATTTACCAGATAGTTGAATTTTGTCTAGAACAGACTATGGAATATTTACACACACACACACACACACACACACTGCTCGCAAAAGTATATATTTTGTTATGTACCCACATTTGCCCAGGGTTCGAAAGGTGAAATTAGCGTTTGTTGACCTTGCCAATCGAGGGATTCGAACTAGAGACCTGTTTTCGCTGGTGGGGTGCACAACGTCTTACTACCCGCTTGGTGGTTTACGCTAGTGTAGTAGGGATGAGTAAGGATCAAGTGTATCAGCGTTTGCATGGAAAACCTCCCCACCCCTTGTTCACCCGAGCGGGAAAGTCTGTATATTTTGTTTTGTACCCGCATTTGCACGAACACAGCTAATGTAATCCTGTGTACCTACACTTGCTATTCATTCTGCGCCAAAGTGTACCACCTCTGAAAGAGCGGTGACCCAGTACGTCCGTCCTCATCGGCTGCTAGAAGATTTATGACGAATAATGGTACTTAGGGTGTTACTCGTTTAGCCGTTTATTAAAACGTTTCCCAGGAGGCACTGCGGGGAAGAGAGTAACGTCACCTCCCACCTATAACTAATTTTAACTAAACTATTTAATTGAGATAAAGTTGTGCTGTTTCACCTGATGAAATCAAGCTATGATACTCACAAGCACTCGAGCTATTTACGTAATAAAATATAAGGGGTGAATTTTTTTATGTCTCCATTGGTGAACACATTTGTCTTATTTTGTTGTGACCGTATGCAAGAGTGTCGCATCCATTATCTAAAATATAGCGTTTGTCATCTCCTGGTGAAAGTGCAAGTTTATTCAAAGAGATACTATACAATTGGTGTTTCTAACTTCTTATCATATACATATTGGTGTAGTGTAAGACCCCTTGCTTTAAACATTTTTTTATAATGAGCATGTTTAATTTTCTTTTTGAGAGTTGTTTTTGACACACTTTTACCTACGTTTTTCTCCTCAAGACTCTGCTTTTGAATGGAGTAAAGCTTCGGTCTAAGTCCCACACACTCTCGAATACACTCTCCATTCGTCTCATCCTTCATTTTACCCAGAGCTTTTTATTGCACGCACTGTGTAAAAAATGTGTTTCTGGATAGTCTGAAGTGTCGAATCGATCTCTATTATCAAACATATCCACATACACATTTTCTGTTTTCAGTTCGTAGCAGAGGGAGTCTGTGTTTGTGAATAAGAGCTTTGCATTTTGTCCATATTTTCTCCTAACATAATTATAATGAAAGTCATACATGATAACCTTGCTAATATCTAAGATTGTAAAGCCCACATAGACAGGCTTATTCAAAAATAGGTTTATTTTTCTCATGTGAGCCCCAACTAACTCTTCCGTGAAGATTGTATAAGCAATAAATACTGGTGAGGCAATATGCTTCTTCAGCCATTTTTCATTATTTAGTAATTGAACATTTACACGATGTCTTTGATTCTCCATCGACTTCCCGAATACTGCATTGTTCATGAATTTGGAAAAAGTCCTTTTCAAATCCATTTAATGCATTTTTTCGTCGGGATGTATTAAAATCAATATATGGCTTCAACCAAGCGCTCTGATTGAAAGTTAGGACTCGGTGTATCTTTTGAAGCTTCATACCCAAGGAAATATACAGTTTTAAATTACGGTAGTGTACCACATAATTTTGTTTAATGTTTAGGTTGGGCACTAGCTTTTCTGTTTTCCCGCCGGTGGGAGAGTTCAGCTTGGACTTTATATAATTAGAGAAGGGGGATAACATCTCAGGAGTAACTATGACTTTTTCAGGAGCAAGTGGATAGTCACTGTGCTCGTCATGAGTTTCTTCCGGATACTCTAGATCCACTTCTAATCTATAGCCCACAGTGCTATCATCAGCAACTCAGTGTTCTGTCAAAAATCAGCCAAGTTCTTCAGGGTGAACAAAAAGTAAAGAGTACCTGTATACTCCTAAAAAGACAATTAGTTTCAAGTATGTTCCCCGCACTACGTTTGATGTATAGAGCATCTTTTCGATGTACAAGAACAGTCCAAGCGATAACCGGAAGCGATTCACGCCTTACGTGATAAAGATCTGGTTGTTTATTGTAATCAGATCCACAATAAATAATCTGTTGTAACTTATAATTTTATAATATCATTTTAACTGTGATCCTTGTCTCTTGATTTTTGAATATTTCTTTAGTTTTAATTGCATAATTGAAAGCATGATATATAATTTGTTCACCCATATGAATTCCCAGAGTAATAATTTAGAAGTCAAGGAGATTAACCTTTGTAAGAGTTACAAACGTGACGCAAGAATAAAATTAGAAGACACGTATTTGACAAAATTAGAGAATGAAAGAAAAAAATGTCCCCTACCTGTCTTAGCAGGAATGAGATAAATAGATTAATTGTTATATCAAATTAATAAATGATAAATAAATGTGACAGGGATATAGCCCCTATGCTATTGCCCCTAGATGCTATTGGGTGTGAACCTTGGCAAATTTTTGAAAATTTGATATCCTTAGAAGCTATTTAGAGTGTGTTTAAAAAAATAGATTCTCTTATAAGTTACTACTAAGGCACTACTCTCGTAATAGACTAGACTACCGAAGGCACTTCTCTCGCAATAGACTGGACTACCGAAGGCGAGTAAATTGGGGTTTGACCCCAGTTGGGTGTTCTGAGGATAGTGTTCCTAAATTAGTTTCCACTCTTCCTTTACGCAAATGTGTGTACACTTCCTCTAAATGCTACCTTCCTTATCCCTAACCCATTAGCGTGATTAGTACATAGTCGTATAACCCGAATGGATAGTAAGACATGGTGCTAAAATAAACAGTGGAATCACCTACCAAAAAAATGGGGGGAGCAAGGGGGAGTTTCCGAATGTAAGATCTTGGCAAGTCTAAACATGTCGAATGGCAATGATAAGGATAGGATGGGGAAACTAAGGGCGTAAGTCACAATTATAATAGGAACAAAAACAGAAACTATTTTATTGAAAGGAGGCGAAATGCTTGGATCATAAGACAAGTTGCAATAATGTTGAATGGTGTTATTTATTGAAAATGCAATCAATCTAAGAAAGGTGTATTATTCCTTTTAATAAAGTTGTAAGGGCTTGGGCTATCTTTGACCTTGAAATGTATAAGAGATATCAATATATAATATGAGGGATGTAAAGAGGTGGGGGGTAGGGGTGACCTTGAAATTTATAAGAGATATCAATATATAATATGAGGGATGTAAAGAGGGGGGTAGGGGTGACCTTGAAATGTATA
>CABEEJ010006918.1:16879-35500 GCA_901482245.1 Timema douglasi | reverse complement strand
ACTGAAGTGTTATCTTTGTTGTACCCCTGGTTCGAAGCAAACTGAAGTGTTATCTTTGTTGTACCCCTGGTTGGAAGCAAACTGAATTGTGCTACATTTCTCGGGTTCTCTTTTCATGTGTTCACGTTGTCCGCCAAAGGACGTGTATCTGTAGTTTGACACTATTTTAACGCCAGGTCTATTCTATAAGGTAAACTCAGGTCTATAAATTAGGTTTGGGCTATACAAATGGAATTACACTCGTTTATCCAGAAATTATCACAGTCGGAAATAAAATGTTTTTAATCCGCGACAGCTCTAAAGTTTTAAATTTGGATCTTAGCGCACCGCCGACCTTAACTACAGCTGGTTTGCAGGCTAAGACGTTGGAAGAGCGCTTTTCCTTGTATATATTCAGAAGGCTTCTAGAATATTCCAATTTCAGGAGAGCCCGCCATTATTTCGTCAGCTTTTATAAACGAGAGAAAGACAATCTTTAGAGAAGATATCTGGGAGCGAGTTGTTCACAAAATACTCGGAGGAGGGGTGGAGACCTGTTAACAAAGCTAGGATTATAGCACCGCAACACAGTCTTGTCAACATTTAAAAAATAAAATTACCATCATGGTTTGTTAAACCGGAAGAACACATACTATGGATTCATTGAGATTAATATTATAAAATTGTTTATTAACTTGAAATATATTAAGGGCGGGAACTTTTGATTTGAACTATTACGAAAGGGAAAATCTATATCATTACACCATCCGGACATTTTTACACGAATGGGGTGGAAATTAGAGGAAATGTTTTGGAATCCGCGTGGAGTTAGAGTGGGAAACGATTTTGGACAAAATATCCGCAGTGCGACCGACTTAGACCTCAAAGACTACATGAGGCTGACGCCTTAACCAACATGTACACTGATGCGTGAATTTTAAAATTAAGAACTAGGATGTAGGTTCAAATAAAACAAATTGTAATCAACCTAAATATTCATGCGAGTTTAATAAACACTTCATTTTTACTAAACCTGCTTCAGTGGTCAAATAGTCCAGGGTGTGACTCTAGTGTTACACTGGACAGCCAATAAGGGGAAGAACGGGGCTCGAATCCTAGTTAAATCTCCTGAGGATTGTTTTTTAGGATAATGTGAGCAAAACACACTTTTCACTAAACAGATTCATATACAGAAAGTATTGTAATCGTGAACACTTTCTACCTCAAGATTATAATTAACACTATCTGTCCCCACGTCTATCTATCTGTCCCCATGTCTATCTGTCTATCTATCTATTTGTCCCTATATCCATATGTCACATATGGTTATACCGACTCTAGCACTCAAATCACGTGTAGCTTACAGAGCTCTTATTGTTGACACCTACAATTTGTTGGAAATAATTTTAAATCTCGTGTTTGAAATGTATATATTGGTTCTATAGACCTGTTGTCGGTCTCCCTGACCACTCGGCTAAGAAGACTGTCATACAGTGAATATCTTATTTCTCTAATACTTTAATTGATCGACAAACTGTGTTTGTTTTATATAAAGGTTTTTTAATCGTATTTTTGATGGAATTTCCCCCGCGCTAAGAAAGTTCTTGATTGCGAGATATATTTAAACAAGTTTCAATCAAGTGGAGGAGTTTCCATAACTCTATTCGATTTAATCAGGTGAGGTTTAAATATTGAAGTACATCCGGTGTGCGCTTGCAAATAAGTTCAGTCTCTTACAAGTATTGAACAAATACCCCGCCATATTGATGAAATGATAATTCACTTCGGCCGCGGGAGAAGGAAATGATCGATTCTTCAAAGTAGCTCCCAGTAATTTTATTTCAACCCCCCTCCCCCTTTCCGTCCCCCACGAACCAGTTTTAACCGTTACCAGGGCGGGGAAAGAAGCCGAACAATCTTTTGTGGCATTTGTTTGGATTCAAACTTGGAAACAAGATTGGTTCAAAGTTCAAAAACTTAACTATAATTTTACCAATAATGTCAGTATAATTTAATCAATTTTTAGCTGCTGCCTTTTTTTTTTACTCTACGTAGAAATATATTTTGCAATAAGGGATGAAGTGGGGTGAGGGGGTGGAGGAGTAGGGTAGAGTCCTGGGAAGGAGTTTTGAAACATTAAACCTCTATTGAAGTAATTTAAGTTTTTTAAAAGCATAACTTTTTTTTTTGATACTATGAACAGCTTGTAGGCTAAGCAATGTGTGTTTTAATATTACCCCCCCTTCATTGAAGCTCCCTCGCCCCCTCAATACGGCCTTGACACGGAGAACTTGATAAACAGCCCCGCTACAGCCCGTATGTGGTACCCGTGTAGATGTTGACACGGAGGCAGCTGTCCGCTCCTTCACGGTGAGTGATTCCTACCTCTAGATCTTTGGTTCTTCACTCCATAGCGTGATCCTCCATGTCGCGTCTCAAGGAGCATTAAAGAAACGCTCAATACAAAGTTAGATCCACCCGCCGCCATTTAAACAGTCACACAAGGACCTTTATTAACCGTGTCAAGGTCCGGTTAACCGGCCACTGAAGCTGACGGCGCGGTATTGAATAGAGAATTTCATTATCCGCGAAGGTGAGTCTCTAGAAAGAACCACGATAATTTTCGGTGAGACAGAAACAATGTTGGTTCACGAACTGTAGCATTTATTGTAAGGCCACGAGTTCTAATCGGGAAAGGAACATTGACCTGGGTCGTGTCCGGGAGGGATCAAAACATTAAACACATTAAACATATTTGAACAAGGTGTGAGCCATTTTCGGATTAGGAAGACAATCATAACAACCACACAGAAGTAATTCCTAGTGAATTATGTCGCCGATTAAACATAACAAATGTAAACTTGTTGTTTCCAACAAATATTATCAATGAATATATTTTCATATCAATAACTAATTTAAACATAACTGGGTTTGAGTGTAATATTTGAAAAATGAGTCATTAGGACTGCTACGCTCAGGGCAAGACTTCGACTCCGAACCCAGGCCTATTTAGGAATATACGTATATTTACACTATATGGTTAGTAAGACGTGGTGCTAAGAAAGGTTGGAATTAGGAGGAAATGTATTCATATTTGCGTGAAGGGAGAACCTTGTTACAATCGGTGTGTCTAAAACAAGTCATTAACGATTTAATATAAAGAGAAGGGGAACTTAAGAGGAATTCACCCCCGAAATAGTGTGGAGAGAGGATTAGAAAACCACGGTACACATCACATGTGGGAAACCAGTCTGAATACTCAACTGGAATTCGAGCCCCGACCTCAGAATCAACGTTTACCGAGATAAATCCAAGACAAACGACCTAAACACCATCCCTGGGTTTATAGGTGGTGCGGAGTTAGGAGTTTGGAGTTCGAATACCAGCTGGGTTTCCCTAAATAGCTTCCTACTATCCCTCCAATTAACCTACCACAGACTTTATCTTACTAATTAGTGTAATTAAACGTTGCCGACCCGGACGGGTAGTAAGTTTCGTTGGGAGAGAGCTTGATATTTCAAATATCGAAGGTTGGATGAAGGAGTAATCCTCGGCTTGGCGTGTCCTGGGGTCAATCGAGTGTCCCTTAGATCCCCTCACCGCAATAACCCGGGTCTTCTCGGCTCGTGTGAGCACAAGACGTGTGCGCATGCGCGATAGCCGAGCTGGATCAGTCATGCCTGCTCTTGTCGGGGATTGTCCTCCAGGGATTACTCCTCGGGGGCAATCTAGGATTTATCAGAGCGAGACATCCTCCTTCTCTGAGCGGACAAAGGATCCATTTCCTCATCCTTACCCCCGTACAGTAATTACCATACCACCTGGGCAGGTAATATACTCAGTCACGTGATCGCCACACACATGGACATGTTTTGGACACTTTCAGAATGTATCACGTTATTCATCAAGGTCATATATTATATAGTTAATGAAAGGAGTTTGAGGAAGACATTGCTAATTTAAATTAAGTGTTAATTGATTTGTCAGTAGGCTTGTTCCAAAACATTTTTCAAATACTCAAGAAATTATTGATTAAAATATTAGACCTATTTTAATCCGGGGACATAAAATCAATTATTGTTAATGTTCAACTAACAGAGAGTTTACTTGGCAGTGTTAGATGGGGCTCTATTACAAGCAGTGAGACGCTAATAATAATAATAATAATAATAATAATAATAACAATAACAATAATATGTGTCCCCCCTGCACCCACAAAGCTTGAAATTTAGGTCCATCCATTAGTGAATATCTTTCGGTTTTTCTGAACATGGTAGAAAGTTCAAACATTCTAATAAGACAACATTTAGATTTTCCATAGCTACAGTAGGCCCATGGCTTCTTTGGTGCTGACTGACACCTCACAACTGACAGCTGACAGCTTTCAAATGTTACCAGACCAAATTACGTATCCCTACGCCGAACCATATGATCTGCAAAAACATGTGTTTGGAAACTGTCACTTCTGAAGGTCAAAATTTAGGTATATACCTGAATGTTAGCTGTCAGTCAGCACCAAAGAAGCCATGGGGCTACCGTAGGAGACATAATTTTACAATAAACGGATACATCAACACTACTACACCCTATGATTTATATTGTAAATCACACCCCAGATTAAATTTCGTAACAAAATTATAAAAGCCATGTTTGATAAAACATCAAATTATAAAAATAGTTTTATAACTCTATAAAACTTAAATTAATAATTTTTATAAAAACTTACATCCCCACACAAAATTTAAANAAATGTAAACCCCCCCCCCCCCAGATGCCGAATTTTAACAAAACAGTTTGAGCCATTTTTGAAACATTTTACAATTTTCGAAATTAAGTTATAGGCCAGTCGACAAGTCCATTGTCATAATTCCGGACAAGCGGGAATAGTTTTAATTTGTTTGAGCGATGTCAGAAAACACATGCTAATTTTGCACAACCTGACAGCCCCAAATTTGGCCACCATCTTGATAAAAGGGCCAAATAATTGACATATTTCTTAATATTTCTAAATATCTCGATTGGTTTCAGCTTTAGAGCATATTATAGTCACCAAAGTTATTGGTGAGTAAATTATCTACAAAATGAATTAAATTTATTTTGTCATACCACCGCCTCTTTCGGAGCTAGACTCGTAGAAATATGCAATTTTTTGGGGGTTGGGTGGAGTTTGCTACATTTTTAAAAGGCAGTTTACAACTACACAATGTGTTTATTTCTGTGCTTTATACAGTTTTTCCTCTCAATAAAACACATGGATTACTGTTTCCACAGCACCTAGCGGTAGAGTAGTGGGTGCGATATTTTCTAAAGTGGTATACCCAAGACGTCTAATCCCCCCCATATTGATTTTACGTTTCTTTTGAAGTTGACGGTTCATTCAAGTTTCCATTTTTTTTTATTTTGATGTTGATGGTTGATCCTTATATGCCTCGATCTCATCTTGACTTGCTACATCATCTAATATTCCAGATTTAATTCATAATCGTCGGAATTCTTCAAAGTGTTGCCCTGGATTGAGCACTGCTGACAGCTACACGCTGCATTGCAATGTTTTGAACATCCACCAGAAATAAGTTTCGGTAACTCCTGACGAGCTGGTTCTTGTAGAGGGAATTGGTATCAACCCATTCTTTGAATTCTTTTATACCCAGTATAAACCTGATCTTTCGTTTCCATACCATGGTTGGAATTGGTATCAACCCATTCTTTTGAATTCTTCTATACCCAGTCTAAACCTGATGTTTCGTTTCCATACCATGGTTGGAATTGGTATCAACCCATTCTTTGAATTCTCCTATAGCCAGTCTAAACCTGATGTTTCGTTTCCATACCATGGTTGGAATTGGTATCAACCCATTCTTTGAATTCTTCTATACCCAATCTAAACCGGATCTTTAGTTTCCATACCGTGGTTGGAATTGGTTGTAAGCACGAGAAAAGTGCAAACGAGTCGCATATTTGGTTTGTGGTAATGATGACAGTATTGGAAACTTTAGTCAGTAGATTATGCCAAGCATTCGTATCTATGTTTATTTAATGACTCAAAGCTTTTGGCTTCATACAGAAGAAGAAATTGTTCCCCTGCTCTTTCGACGGCCTCTGGAGACGCAGTAAGATTCTTGAAAAACAAACGGCCCTCTTGAGGTCTTTCCCCTTCTATATAGGCAACACGCTTGATTTTCCTCTGCCTGTATATTGCAGGAGTAATATAAACAAACAAAGGTTGTCCCTAAACGACGCATCTAAATAGATACTGTGGGGTGCTTACATTCTGCTCTGAGACTTTACTGTGCCTGGCTTGACAAAATAGATGTTAGAACGAGATTCACACAGGGCAGAAAGAATGACCAATAAACCAATGTCATCACCAATAATGATTACCGATTTGTAGCGATTTGATGCTTCAATTGCAGTAGCGACAATTATTAATGCACCAACATTGGCAGCAGCTTGACCGTGAAGCCATCAGTCGACAAGAAAGCTCGACCGTGAAGCCATCAGTCGACAAGAAAGCTTGACCGTGAAGCCATCAGTTGAAAATAAAGCTTGACCGTGAAGCCATCAGTAGACAAGAAATGCTTGACCGTGAAGCCATCAGTCGACAAGAAAGCTTGACCGTGAAGCCATCAGTCTACAAGAAAGTTTGACCGTGAAGCCATCAGTAGACAAGAAAGCTTGGCCGTGAAGCCATCAGTCGACAAGAAAGCTTGACCGTGAAGCCATCAGTCGACAAGCACTCTCCTTGGAACACAGTTATGTGGACGAACAAATTTTCAACCGGCGAATGTGAACGCTCAAAAGTTTTAGTCTTTTTTTGCTGTTTTACCTTCCGGATATTCCTCAAAAACTATTGTTGCATTCGGTAAGACATTTCTTTTTACATACTCGATGAATATATCCAAAATCGCAGAATAATCTTCTTGCTGGTGCCCGACCATTATGCGGAGCAGAAATACTTCGTAACTCACATGAAGAGTAGTTTGTACATCTGTTTGTTTTTCAATGGATGCAAACGCGTCATAAAGGGTTGATTTTTCTGCTTTTAGAATTCCTATCTTATTGGAGAATGATGGTGGATACGGTACTAATTAATGTTTGAAGGACCCTTATAATTTTATTTCGGATTTCTCGAGAAATAAAGTTCTTTGGAAAAGCAAAGTAGGGTTGAGTTGAAGAACTGGGCCTTAGCCCTAGGGAACAAACTGACCCAACGCGAACAATTGACCTGGAAAACAATAATAGTCGTAAACATTTGTTCAGTCCATTAGTGTTGGTTCCGAAAGAACGAATTTTAATTGTTATACATATAAATCCATAACTTCTAGATCGGCTTTCTGCTCTTTTAAATAAATGGCACGAAACTCCGCACGGACTTTCTCGCTCTATTGTTTGAAAATGGAGATATTTACTCAAAACTCGTAACATATGTGAAACTAAATATTATTATTATTATTATTATTATTATTATTAGCACCGCGTCTTACTACCCGTTCGGGTTATACGCACTTACGCTAATGTGTAATGGTAGGGTGATTGTGAGATGAAATGAAGGACCTACAGTTTAACGTGGAATCCGAACCACGGTGGAGGCCTGGCATTCCCCACATTCACAAGATGTCTTGTCAGAGGTGAAGGAAGGGCTTGGTAATCAGATAAATCTTTTGCCGCGACCAAGGATTGAACCCCGGCCACCAGCACAGAAGTATGACACCTTACCCCCTAGACCGCCAGATCACCTAATTAGGTTAAGCCTTCAGGCCAATGGAAATCACTTTCAAACAAAATATGGCTTCTCAACGTTGAATATTTATTTAATTTGGAGTAATTTTGTTAAGTGTTAAGTTTAAGTTAAAGCTCTATGAACGTTGCCGGTGGTTGGCCCATTAGACTTGTGTATCCGATTAAGGCTAATACCGTTTTGAAGTCGTTTAGAACTACTTTCGTGTGTGTAATAAAATTTGAGTTACTCCTTGATTACTTTTGAATTCCATCCTAACTACCTATGATTAGAGCTTCCGATATGGTTAATCTATAGAGTGGTTAAAGATGGATACTTAATAATGTCTGGAAGAATACCTGCCCAGAGGAATAATCGTATAATACAATATAGTTATCCTGATTTTCCTTATTATGTAGGTACTCCTAACTTATATGAGTCATTTTAATTTTGTGAATTATTACAGTAACACCAGGGAAACATTTTCATGGTTTGGATAAACGTTACTCTACATTGTTTATTAGCAGGTTTAGCAGATTCAATCATGGTAAACATATTAGGGCCTATGGATATAATATTTATTGGTGGTTTAAGTAAAGGGCTGAAGTTGATCCCTGTCTGAACGGTAATTTATCAGTCTTGGTCTGCCTCACTAGGGGAGTGTTGATTTTCCACTTTTCATCTTGCGAATGAACGAATTCCTCGTTATAGTAGATGTGTACTACCGCCAACAAAGTGGCGCCCAACAGTGAAAACTCTCCTGGGTCAATCTTGAGTTTAGTGTGACCTTTACCAAGAGTTCTATGACCCCACCCTTCTCCACTGCTGCAACCCGGGAATGTTATACTATAATTATGTAACACTTCTTTTTTGAGTCCCGGTTTTAAATTTTATAATTTTGTTTTTAAAGAATTAATGTCCTCATTTGTATGTTTGGACCGATAAAAAAGATCAATGTTGGGTCCACAAGGGTCAACACTTCGTATTAAAATTTCAACTTCTGCTTCAAATTGTTGATATTTTATTAGGTGTTGCAAATCTTCATGGCATCGTATTGTTATTAAATTCCTCATTTATAAATTTTGACCAGTAAAATATGTAAATATTAACTATTGAGTCTAAAATGGAGATAGATCATTGTTGTACAAACATTTCTCCTGAGAGGTTTAAGGAAAAACAACATAAACTTTTTGTGAGACTTGCTTGTATTTAATTACTCTATGGCAATGGAGAGTTATTGCGTTAAAACTTTAGTATATGTTTACAACTAAAACTCACAAAACTGTATTAATTTGCCAATATCTCAGAAACTGTTGGTTTTATAAAAATATATTTCATGTAAAAGTTTTTAATTTTTAGTAGTACTACAATTTTGCAATGATAAGATATTTAGTATCTCAATGGTTGCCGAGATACAGAAGTTTCTGCTTCTGTAAATTACCTTAAAATTCATTTTCATGGTAAAATTAAAATAGCCAGTTTATTTATAATCTATATCAACACCTAGATATGAATTTTAATCAAAATCGTTAGAGTCGATTTTGAGAAAATCGATTTTTTTCTCTTTTTGCCTTTTCTTAAACTACTCTTAATTTTAAGTTAAAACAGACGTCATTGCAAAAACCACTTTTTAGGGTTTGGGGTCCTCGAGACATCAACGTCCATCAACATTTTATGTTAGATTCTCCTTTACGGTCGCAATACTTGTAACTGTTGTGGTTGAAAAGTTAAAACATATATATGTTTACGTATAGTTTGAAAGTTATTGGTTTCATAAAAATATGCTTTCTTATAAAATATTTGTATTATAAAGAGCCCTACATATTTGTAACGATAAGTAATTTCATATCTCAAATAGTTTAGGAGATATTATAAAAAAAGATAATTTACGAATCAGACCGGAACCCTTAAAGTCATTTTGCTGAAATATTGGGAGACGCCATTTTGTTTGTAATATTTATAAATGTTTAGAAATGAAATTTAATCAAAATCGTTAGAGCTGATTTCGAGAAAATCAACTTTTTCTCTTTTTGACTTTCAGTAAACTACCATTAATTTTAGGGTTAGATATCCAATTCCAAAACCCCTTTGGGGCAACCCTATGAAAACCTTAGATAACAAGTTTTAGCCCGATCGGTAAAATAGTTTAGGCTCTAGTTGGTTGTACAGACAGACAAACAGACAGACAGAAAGTCAAAAACAACTTTTTTGTATTCGAGGGGTCATGAAACGTCAAGATTCATCAAAATCTCGATTTAGATTTTTTTTTGACGATCACAATACTCTCTCTACCTGTAAGATAGCGAGAAAGTAAGAATGTCTTTGGAACTGCTTACCTGCCATATAAATTATATTGACACGCTATAAAAGCGCTTTCATTGTTTATAAAATGTCTAATAGTAAAATATATATATATAGCAAATACCCCCCAAAAAATCACATATTTTGGCAACTAGTACTTCGAAACAAATGCCAGGCCTCCACCGTGGTTCGGATTCCACGTTAAACTGTAGGTCCTCCATTTAATCTCGCAATTCACCCTACCATTACACATTAGCGTAAGTGCGTACAAACCGAACGGGTAGTAAGACGCGGTGCTAATAATAATAATAATAATAATACTTCGAAACAGGCCTTCATAATAATAAAATATACATAGGACATTTGCTGTATATGATTTACCTACCATTAGTTTTGGTAACCACAAATATTGCCCCAAAGTTGATATTAACTGAGATATTTACAAATAATTTAAAATATGTATTTTTATGGGAGTTTCTCGAAAAGGTCGGCCAAATTTGGGCCTGTCAGGGGGTGCAAAATTAGTAGTGTTTTATGACACCCCCTTAAACAGATTAAATTTGATTCCAGCTTTCCCGAAATTATTCCCGCCAGCAGCCATTTTACACTACCTGTCGACCGGCCTACTAAAAAACTACCCTTAATTTGGAATATATAAATAAAATTACGATTTGACCTCTAAGAATGACCATATCACATTTAAATATCAAGTTTGAATGAAATCCAATAAATAGTTTCGGCTGTAGCTACAGACAGACAGACAGACAGACAGACAGACAAGATTTATCAAAATATCAAGGCCAAGATTTTCCATTTTAGAAAGTAAAAATCGTTTTCCCAAATTTATTAATTACATATAACACTAAGAGTATGACAAAAATTAACTTGCTATTATTATAATTACCTATTTCAGTAGTTGAATGGTCTAAGGCGTCAGTCTCACAATAGACTAGTCTGGCGCTGATGGAGAAATCTGGGCAGTAATACCAGTAAGGTGTGTTGAGGGTTTTTTCCTACATGGTTTTCCACTCTTACGCTGTGAAAATGTGGGTTCACTTCATTTAATTCAGCCTTCTTCAACCCTAAAACCCTCTCGTAATTAATACAGGTGCCTGGCTATATTTATATTACAGTAATTAGTGTTTATACAGAGTACAAGCTCGGGGACACGAACCCAGGCTACAGCTCACACACATTCGCTCAAGATAACCAATAACCAATAAACCAACAGAGTCTGTGTGCTGGCGGATCTATCGGAAAATGGATATTTATTTATAATATTCTCCCTCGTCTCTTATCAGGTTTCCTCTACTCATTTTCCTGAGAGCGTCCTTGAAAGGTCTTAAGGGGAACCAAACCCTCCCCCCCCCCTCACCTTGATATTCCGATGAAACATCGCCAAGAGCTTTACTTAGTGATCAATTTCATTTTATAAACTCTTTCTCTCCTTTTTGTTTGCTGTAGTGTTGGTAATAGACACACAGATGGGCTTCTAGAGGAGGCAAGAGATGATTGGGCGCTGTCACTGACTACCCCCTTCCTCAGCTCTCCTGCTCCATAATAATAGATACAACATTCATTGAGAGTTGCACTGAGAAAAAAGGTAATATTTTCCCAGATAATTTAACAAACACATTCTCCTCTGAGAAAATGTACAGTCGCAGTCACGAAAGTTAGCGACCCTCCGGTAGGCTGGGGTCTTTTTGAGACTGTAAGTTTGATTCTCAATGTTATTTCACACCTTACCTTACTAAACAGTATAAAACATATTTCCTTACTACCCCTTCAGGGATAATTACACCTCGAAACATCAAGTATCAATCTTTGATAGGATATATTAGGGGTTGGTACGTTCCTGAATGATTGATTGATTGGTCCGTAGGTTATTAAATACTTTAACGTTGGGGTAGTATTGAGTGTAACATACATGGCCCCTATAAGACGTAGACTAGAGCATCTTTGATAGGATAAATACAGAAGAGCTACCCCTGTGTTTATATTTTACTGCAGACAAATACTATCTGTTATAATGAACTTCTACTGAGATATTTATCATCAAATTATATTTTATATTCACTGAGACGTGTCACAAAATTAATATTGTTCCTTGTTTCTTAACCCAATATATAGGTGTTTGTTCCTGTGTCATATATATGAAGCGAAAAAACCCAGAGGACATATGATATTCTCAAACATAACTACCTCTTTCTTGGAAATACTCTCTGAACATGGAACCATACATCGAACATATATTCACATCTTCGGATCTTCAAAATAAATATATCTGACTTGATTAATTCCTAAAGTGGTAACGACAAGAGTTTTTATTTAGTTTTTTTGCTGTTTGTTATAAAAGGAAATGAAAACGAGCAGATGTCCAAATAATATTTTGAATTAGTTTTTTGGATCCTCTACCACAGCCCAAAGACACACAAGAACACCCTGTTTATTCGATTTACAGGTGATTGGGTTACATGCTAGCTAAGTTCTAGATGTTCTGGGTTCGTTGATTGACTAACCTGATAAAGTAAGTTTTATTTCTAAGTGTGCGCTAAATATATTCTAATATGTTCATCTGATAAATTGTGTGTGTATCGATAAATAAGATAAATGTGCATGCAGTTTTAAATGCATTTCTAGCCTCTTATTTATCTCAAAGGTCACACAGCAAGAAAAAAGGGTGAAAAATAGAGAAAATTGGCTGAATTTCAGGGAACAATAACATGAGAACCATATTGTTCTCAGAACTGGATAACCCAAACCTTATCTCAAATGTCACCGGTGGAAATCCTACTCGCGGATCTATATGGTAAACGGTAGTGTTCGTCATTACCAAGAGATGTGTCCTACCAGGACCCTGGCACAGTTCCTACCACAAAGAGGGCGCATTCAAATCTAATGTAGCAAGAACAATTACTTGTGAGAAAGTAGTTTAATGTTCCAGATAATATATTACTCTATCAGGGAACATCAAACAATGCATACAGGCAATATTAAAATGAGCGTACAGCCCGAACGATTCGGAAAACGCGGCGCCGAAAAAAATATTTAAAAGGTCTTGAAAACATACAACACCAAACGAGCTTTTTAAGAATGTCACTCAACCATATCATGTAATTTATAACTATTTATCATTGAACTATATCGATTCGTAAATATTTTCAATTATTTATAACAATTCTATCGTTAATTTATGTGCACCCGACACAAGCTAACCTTGCGTGCCATAGATCTTATAAACTAAACAATGCTTTCGGTTTGAATATTTCCTCCTCCAAGCAAAGGATCAATATGTCTAAAAACATCAATTGGACAATCATACCTTCGTACCTAATCTCAATAATAACATGGATATTATTAATATAAATTTCACGATTCAAGATTTTTAATAAGATTCTCAATAAATACAAAGATTAGTTTACATAATTTCATAGCCACTCCCGATACCTGATATAAAGTCTAGCCCCCCTGCCCCCCAGAGGGGTTGGTAAGGAAATAAGGGGAGTCACAATCAAAGGGAAATTTTGACTTATGATTTGACCTCTCCACAAGCCGGGATGTGATCTCTCTTCACTTCTTCGAGAATAAAGTAAATAATATTCTCGGTGTATCATCAGATCTTTCTTGAGGATTATCATTGGTTCAAGAACAGGGTGCACCAACGAGTGGTGCTTGTAACTGCACCATCAGTCGATTAGTAACTCTCGAGGAGGTTGCTAGGGGCGCGCGTGGCAGCAGACAGGCGGGTTACTGGGCAGGATGGGGCAGTTTTTGAGTTCAACACACGAGCGAGCAAGTATAACGGTACTAGTTTAGTACGTCACAATCAAGCAACCCCACTCAACCTCATGTTAACCTACAAGCATAATTTCTCTTCCGATTCATACTATCCACTGCGAAGAACGTCAACATTAACTTATACCCCCTGGAATAGAACTCTTCTCTATTATAGTTCCATGTAGTCTCGAGCTATATACAAACATCATAATACACTATCAACTCTCTTCTGTATAAACTGTTCATGTACTTACCCTCTGAATCTTCTGGCTAGCACACCCTTCAAGCCTCGTCTAACTTCAACACGTCCTAATTCGACGAGTGGGGCAAATCTACCGTGGTGTCTCAACATCTGATGTTCCGGTCTGCCTGGTCACAAGCGTCTGATGGATGACTACCGGGACAGCAGTCTAGACGTGGGCTCGGACTTACCTGCCCTCTTGAGGTCAGTGGAACCAACCACCAAATTATCGCCTGATCACCTGCGTCATCAGTAACTCCAGTTAAAAAGATCACTAACAACAAACCTGGGGTGATCTTGATTAAGACGCGATGACCAATAAGAGAGAGGGAAGAGAAATGGTGTACGTGTCCAAGTGAAGGAAGCGGTACACCAACGTGACGTCACCGGCTGGTTTGAACGTCTCCCCCCTTTGTTTCCCTTGGCAACTAGACGCTATATAACGTGACGTCACCGGCTGGTTTGAACTTCTCCCCCCTTTGTTTCCCTTGGCAACTAGACCCTATATAACGTGACGTCACCGTGTGACGCTCACATAGAGCTCGGGAAGCGTGCCCCAAAAAATAACCATGAGGTCACAAGAGAAACAGTTTTTTATTTCAGATAAATTACAATGATATAATAACACAAGAGTACATTAAAGGCTTAATGAGCCTACGCTTAGTCTGCCAAAATACAGACTAAGCCACCATAACTTGCAAAATTTTACCCGCCCCACAGAGGGAACGTTAGAGTGAAAGTTAGAAGTCAACATTCAAATTTAGCGCCCAAGGGCGTGCTTACATCCATAGCTTTAACTGGAGTATAAATTAACAAGAAAAGTGCTCATAAAACTTAGCTTTACATTACAATGAAAATATACATGATTTGTCGGCCTAAGTATTTTAAATAGAGATACCAACAATGGCCGTTGGGGACTTATCCTAAATTACGAAGCATAACCTAATCTAACAACAATACTTGTAAATGTACAATAAGTTCCCCAAACTCCCGTTGCGCTCATGATAACCTAAACTAACTATTCCATATAAAATACCTTCAATACTAAGCGAACTTATATCGCCTAAAAATATCCAAGACAATATTAAACTATTACAAAGATCAGCCAAGATAAAGGCTCGGGCGCACCTACAGTTAATAAGATGTACTAAGTCAAATATGAATCCCCCTAGAAAGTTACTAATATGGAACCGTGGATCACCCACGCCAAATCAAATTAAAGTCCCCATTTATAAACATAAAGGAAGCGCCAAACAGTAATTTAGAATAATATTCCCCCCATATTTAAAGCCAAAGAGAATTTAGTTTAATATTCCCAAATATTAATTTTAACCAAGCGCCCTCACCTGGTAAGAGCCAGCGATACAATGAGTACCATACAAAATGACACCTGCTGTTATATAGCATAAACAGGTCTAAGAAGTTCTCAGTAGAGGGGGAAAGAAGGGGAAGCACATGGAACAAAAAGAAGGGTGAAGATTAGCGCTTTGGGCATACCGCGGACATCCCAGTAATTACTAGGCCAAGCTCGAACATTCCAGAGGCGGATGTTCGTGAAGTCAAGTTGTCAACTGCATTGTTTAGTGTATGGGCGAGGCGCTGATTTGGTTCGCGTCTCAGACAGTCTTCATTATCCAAGCCACGAGAGTGGATGTGTCGCTGCGTGCACGTGCGTCCCATTCGATGGGGAGAGGTCTCGGGAGACGATTTTTCCTGAAAATGAACTCTACCAGGAAAGTTGTAAAACTGTAAATCTTCGTTATTTTTATTTAAGTATTGAAGCTATAGGTCATGTTAATTAGGACTCTAAAATTTTTGACGTCAGAGATAGACTTGTAATTTTTTGTTGAAAAACGAGTATTTCTATAGATAACTTTTTCTTTCAAAATCTATTATTTTGATGTCGCCTCTTGGGCGATTGCTTCTTTAATTCATTTGTAAATATCTTATAATTGCTGTTCGTACTCAACTAAATTTTGTTGAGGTGCATTTGGATTTAAATTAAAATCATTTAAATTTATTCTTTTGTTTTCTAATATTTATGTAACGTAAATTTTGCTGTTTGTCTTAAATTTAACTTTAACTTTTGCAGAGTATTCTAAAATGAATATTAACTCAGTAACCATTGTTGGCTGTCATTTATGCCGCGTTTTTCTAAAAGACTTTTATGATGCCATTTCTAGTAGTCCCGCGAGAGATTAGACTTACGGTCTGAAGTCTAACTCTAGCGTTTGTCTAAAATATAATGTTTGTTATAACATAAAGTCATCAAAGTTTCAGTAAATATGTCTATTTTTGTCTTTAGAAGCTCAGACACTTTCTTAATAGCAAATTAAGGGCTCATAAAGCTATTTATTGTTCGTAATTTTGTGTCAAGATTATTATCTGTTTTCTTTTACCTTTTTAAAGTAAACACGATCAAATTGGCTCTGCCTGTTATTCTTTTGTTTCTCGTTGAAACTATCTATTGTACAATGTTTTCCAACTACAGCTACAGTTTGACCCTTAAGGCCACGTGTATTATTGTTGTCATATTTTTTAATAAACTATTATTCTCACTTTTAACTCTGGCTATTGCTGTTTTCTATTGTTTTGTATGTTAGCTTACCCCCTCCCTTCCTTGGAGTATCTTTAGTGGCCTATTACTATGAGGTAACACAAATATCGAGGTTATTACTAACATTAATACTTTAAGCTCGACATGAAGCTACAAATATTTATTAATATGTTAGTCTGATGATAACAAATCCTGGCCAAGGATTGATGTGGGGGGGGCTGGGATATAATATCCAAACAGGTTTATTTATGGTTTTTTTAACAATATAGTTTCTTCCCTCTCTCCCATACAAATGTGGTTACACTTCTTTTAGATTTAATCTTCCTCCCCTCTACTCCATTACTCCATTACTCTATCTTAAAATATGAGTGAAGAATGGCCCTGTGCACGGGACGATTCTTGGATAGCTCAGTGGTAAGAGTATTGCGTACTAAGCTAAAGGTCCCGGGTTCGATTCCCGTCTCAAGGTGTCGTTTTTCAATTTTCAGAATAGTTATTTAGTTTCTGAACACTCCGACGGTGCGCATCCAGTTCACACATATCGTCCGTCTTCTTTATTCTCGGTCGTGGAAAGCATCGAACCACGGCCTCTCGAACTAGTTTGATACCGGCAGTATCGCGATGTGTCAGTGGAGGGGAGCCTTGTCAAGACGAGGTCAAATGGGGCCGGAGTGGTGAGCCAAGCAATATTCTGTTCTCTAGGTGTGGGAACAGGGCGTGACAATCTTCCAAAGTTCTTATCTACACATTTCTATTGCTATGAATGTACGACCTACCTCAATGCCTCATATTATGTTTCCTCCTGTTCGTTGACTGAAGATGGCTGCCACATGAAGTCTCTCTAATGAAAGAACTACCCCACGTTATTAAACTAGGGGTAATTTCACTTCCCCGCACCTGAGGGAAATTACAGCAGTGGACAGCGAAACAATACGTCACAACTCAGAGCTCCATAACCTCAATGTTGCAAGATAACATTTGTATCTGTGGCCCAGGAGGTGGGGATATGTGTTAAACATCAATCTCGGAGACTTTCCTTCGATCCCAGGGGGCGTAGAAACAATGGAATATCAATGAGGCTAGGGTTTATTGTTTAATGTCTTTATCGTGTTTTTTTTTGCACCAAGTATTACTTTTTTTTAGCGCTATCCGCTTGGGGTATGAATTAGAAAGGAGCAATTTAAATAAAAAGTACCCGCACTCGAGTGGTGAGATTGGAAACCATTCAGGAAATAACCTTTCTTTGTACACCCAGATTGTAATCGAACACCGACCTCCCCGTCACCGACTGAGCCCGACATTTAGCCCACGTGTCCACTGATATCTAACGTTGCTTTCCAAAGTCACGTGCTGTTGTACACCTTCATTTATTTCAAGTGGTGATCATATTGATAAACATTAGCAATTCGCTTACGTTGCTTGCGTCACGTAACCCGTCGGGACATAGAAACTCGCTTACGTTGCTTGCATCACGTAACATGTCAGGACATAGCAACTCGCTTACGTTGCTTGCGTCACGTGACATGTCGGGACATAGCAACTAGCTTACGTTGCTTGCGTCACGTAACCTGTCGGGACATAGAAACTCGCTTACGTTGCTTGCGTCACGTAACATGTCGGGACATAGCAACTCGCTTACGTTGCTTGCGTCACGTAACATGTCGGGACATTAGCAACTCACGTTGCTTGCGTCACGTAACATGTCGGGACATAGCAACTCGCTTACGTTGCTTGCATCACGTAACATGTCGGGACATTAGCAACTCACGTTGCTTGCGTCACGTAACATGTCGGGACATTAGCAGCTCTCTTACGTCGCTTGCGTCACGTTACATGTTGGGACATAGCAACTCGCTTACGTCGCTTGCGTCACGTAACATGTCAGGACATTAGCAGGTCTCTTACGTTGCTTGCGTCACGTAACCTGTCGGGACATTAGCAGCTCTCTTACGTCGCTTGCGTCACGTAACCTGTCGGGACATAGCAACTCGCTTACGTCGCTTGCGTCACGTAACATGTCAGGACATTAGCAGTTCTCTTACGTTGCTT
>CABEEJ010006918.1:4986-16416 GCA_901482245.1 Timema douglasi | reverse complement strand
GGGGGGGGGGGGGGAGCTATCAGGGGGTAGAATGGTCCGAGGAGTCAGTCTCGCAATAGACCGGACTACTGATGACCGGAAGATCAGGGCTTGAGTCCCGGTCGAGTGAACTGGATGGTTTTCCCTAAAGGTTTTCCATTCTCCCTTCATGCAAATGCGGGATCACTTCCTTTGAATTAAACCTTTACAATAGCTAATCCATTATCATAATTAGTACTTAAGCGTATAACCTGAATGGGTAGAGTAAGACGCGGTGATAAAAAAAATGATACGTTATCAATTTTCAAATGATTTTGGTGATTCCAATATGTGGAGAGGAAAAGAGTGGGGGGAGGGGGGGAGTTAACCTAAATCAACAACATTTCTAATCCGTGCCAGCAACGTAAGGAATCGTTTCTCGAAAGGGGCGAGAATTCTCGGCGCCAAACTTTGTCTCTCAGAAAATATAGTCCCCCCCAAACCAGCCCAGAGTCCAGGGGGGGGGGGGAACAAGGGAAGAAGAGACCCAGGGAGGGAAAACAGACCAGGCCTCGGTGTATTCAGGAAATTTATACTTTAACCTAACTTTTCTTTCCTTTCAAAAAAGAGGCGTTTGGTTTTTTCCGGGAACTATCAAACAAATCAAGGCTCGACGACAAGAACTCCTCACAGTACAGTCGCGTAATGTTTGTAGCACAAACTCTATAAACAAGGATACAAACATACCTTTCTTCGGATAGTATCTATCGGCTGCAGATCACATGGCTTGACGTATGAACAGTTGAAACTTGATCTATTAGCTTTTCCAGCTGTCGGATAAGGTTCTTTCTATACACATTGGACTGTAATGTGTATGAAGTTACAGATTGATGATTTTATTCTGTGGTTAAATTGAACGCCATCCTTCAATAATATTTAATGTTTAATCCGCTCATAGCCACATATGTGTATTTTTTGAAAGTCGGGCACCTTAAGAGCCCCTCACACGACCAGTTAGTCGGGATATTGGGCGCAAGATCACGCTCTAGAGCTTGGCGTGTGTGTTCTATCGAGGAAAGTGATAACACACAAGTAATAAGATTCCTATCAATCAAACGCTGAGAGTGGTACTTCGCTCGCTAATGGAACGTCACCGGCTCTGACAGCAAGCAGTCTTACGAGAGCTGAGTCATGTCGAGGTTCCGGTAATCTGTAAGCTCCTAGAACCGAGGAAGAGTAAGGGGAGTTGTCACGGGGATGGCGAGAGTCTTCTTACAAACACAGGGGAAGCTAGGCAACACGTGTGGCCATCACCCGCGACAAGGTGACAAACAAGTGAAGGTGAGGAGCTTGTGATTGCTTGTCCTAGACACAGAGGTCGGTCAGGATGAGGAAGGAACGGGTCACATACGTGTCGGGGTGACGGAGAGGGGTACAGGGAGGGTTAAGGAGAATGGTAAGAGGGGGGTGTATTGTGTAAAACTCCTTCGTACACTCAGCCAGTATTCAAACCCCGACCTCTCCATCCCCGCTACTTCATCTTACCTCTGATGAAAATGAAAGTGCATTTTGTTGTTTGTAATCCCGCGCAGACTCGACTAAACGCACAACACAATGTCAACATTTCTCTTACAGACAAAATCACAGATACAAATTTAAATAAACAATTTTTTTCCAACAATTTGAACTATTTAGATTAATAAAGGTGTTTTCCAACATTTCTAAAATTAAATTGATAAGTGTTAATAATGTTGGAGCAGTTTCCTCCTACATCTGTGGCATATACCGTAGCTAACTCCCCCGACCAGCGTCTGGCTCTACCGTTGCTTGTTTAACTGTTAGATTGAGCTTTTTATCAGTCTTAAAACTGGGCCTTTGATTGAAATGTCACAATTTAATCTAGAAGCGGGGATGGACACAGTTTACAGGCTACAGTTTACAGTCTACAGGCTACAACCTACAGTCTACAGGCTACAGTTTACAGTCTACAGTCTACAGTTTACAGGCTACAGTC
Organism: Timema douglasi; assembly: GCA_901482245.1. Taxonomy (NCBI): domain Eukaryota; kingdom Metazoa; phylum Arthropoda; class Insecta; order Phasmatodea; family Timematidae; genus Timema; species Timema douglasi. The sequence goes on along the minus strand of CABEEJ010006918.1, from coordinate 14,444 downwards.
TAAAGGCTACAGTCTACATTCTACAGGCTACAAGCTACAGTCTACAGGCTACAGTTTACAGTCTACAGGCTACAGTTTACAGGCTACAGGTTACAGTTTACAGGCTACAGTCTACAGTTTACAGGCTACAGTCTACAGTCTAAAGGCTACAGTCTACAATCTACAGTCTACAGTATACAGTCTACAGTTTACAGGCTACAGTTTACCGGCTACAGTCTACAATCTACAGTCTACAGTATACAGTCTACAGTTTACAGGCTACAGTCTACAATCCACAGTCTACAGACTACAGTATACAGTCTAAAGGCTACAGTCTACAGACTACAGTTTACAGGCTACAGGCTACAGTTTACAGACTACAGACCTATATTTGATGGTGTTTTTAAGCCCACACGACTATTCACACCTTTGTTTGTCTTATTTTAATAAGTTTTTAAATAATAGGGCAATACAATATGGATACTTATCTGGAGTATTGCTCTTATTGGTAAAGGGCTACGAAATGCTAACAATAATTTAAAGAAAACACAAAGAGCCAGGATTAGTCTCGGTGATATATCCTCATTATAGAGAGCAGGACAATATAGTATAATTTCATTTAATGGGAAGTAATAGTAATGCGTCAAATCCACTTTATTGGTTCTAAGTAAAGTCGAATAGAAAATATGAAATATTCTCGAGGCCGGATAAAAGTTCAAATATTTTATAAAAAGGTTTTATGTTGAAAAAAATAAATATATTGTACACTTTAAAATTGCTGTTTACCACAAAATGAAAGTGATGAAGGTCTGGTAATTGATTTCAGCGTCATTCTGTCATATTTCACTTAATTGAACTGTATCGGAGTTTTTTTATACAACTCGAGGCACTAAATGTTATATAAATGATTGATTTCATTGGGATATGTAGGCTACACATTTCGTGTGAAGTTGATCAATTAGTTACTAATACAGCGTGCTATTAAATTGTTTCAATTGTTGACATAATAGTGCATATAGCAAACTTTTTCTTAAAATAAATGTGTATTTAAGCTTTCAATAACTTTTATTTGCAAAACCTCGTAATTATCGAAGCAGATATTTTTTTCTTCAAAGCAAAACATAAATTTTTAAATTTTCCCAAATCCTAAAAACAAAAAAAGAATATTTATATCAATGTGCGAAGTCAGTTTATGAATAATCTAAAATTAACATAAAATAAAATATGAAAATACAACCAAATAGATGAAGTGTTGTCTTAAGGAACGTGCAGTTCATAACTCTGTGAGAGACTTTATGGAAATCCTACAATATAGCATAATAGCATACATTGCTAAGTTATCTTAGTGAATTGTTATGTTGGAACACCTGCCAGACTTTCTGAAACTCATATGAGGAAGATGACTAGAAAAACTATCTCCCCCCCCCCTCCCCCCAACAATTTTTTCTTTCTTTTCTTCAGTATCTTTTACGTTCGACATTCTTTTCTCGTAAACAGTTTGCAATCCGTGTCATCGTAATAACTTCTTGACCCCCCCGTCCCCCCGATACACACGTGGGGTGCGCATGCGTGCACCCCTCTCGGGCAAAGTTGTCTCCGCTCCCAGCATCCCCCGCGCGTGGCGTGTCAGTGTGTTTCGTTACTCACGCGGACCCCGTCTTCGAACCTCCGGACGAGAATCTTTCGCAAGTCTCCGAACTTACACAAAGTAATAATCACGTGATCTGTGAATTATGTGCCGTTGTTTATTTCGTCTCCGGAGAGAATACACAATCTATTAATAACCGAGTATTTAAAAAAAAACAATTAATAAACTCTAGTTATTTACTACAACTCGTCAACTTCGATCCTGTCATCTGTTATCTGTCGATGAAAGGTAAGCCAATAGATACAATGATCAGGCACGTGACAGTAATGTCCGTCCGCCATTGGTGCATATCCTCACGTGTCAAGCTTTGTGTTCGCGTCTTACTGCCCATTCGGGATATACACATGTGTGCTAACTACTCTATTGTGTCAGGGATGGAACAGGTTGAATTTAGAACACGTGTGCCCCACTTGTGCTTGGAGAGAGAGTGGAAAACCACCCTCGGTACACCTAACTGGTATTAGATCCCCGATATCCTCCCCTGTGAGAGTGATGGTCACAAAGACAGGTTGTCAAGTTGTTGATCACCAGTTTATTGGCAATATCAACAGTGGTTGAACATAAGCTTTTTGACAATATCAACAATGGTTGAACATAAGTTTTTTTGACATTATCAACAATGGTTGAACATAAGTTTTTTGACAATATCAACAGTTGTTGGACATAAGTTTATTGGTAATATCAACAGTTGTTGAATACCTGTCATAAGTATAGTGGACTTTTGTCAAAAACATTTTCTATTTGAAAAAAAGTCCTATTTGAAAAAAAGTCCTGTTTAAAGTCCCCCTTGATCGCGACAGATATTCAACAATTAAAACTTCAATAAAGCGTACAGAGTTATTTAGATTTCTACGACGCTTCAATTAATGTTTTGTATAAATTATAAATCTGAAAAAAATTCATTGATAAGTATTTTTTTGAAAATGTTCAGATCCTTATCCAGAAAGTAAAACCAAGTTTTCAAGTTTATTTTGACAACAGCTTCTTCGACAGTCCTATTAAACTTAGTTGTTTGTGGTTCCAGGGTATTTCTCACAATAGTAGGTCTACTTTCAACAAAAATATCGCAAAGAACATACAAAATACTTCTTTTGAATTCGTCCAGTGTACCTATTGTCAGTTACTCACGATATACTCCAATTTAAACTTTATCATAAGAAGGTTTTTGTATTGCCAGAGAAGTTCCCTGTAATTTGACCTTCCCAGGGGCTGATTGCTCAGATATATTTACCAGCCAGAGTTTGACCTTCCAGAGGGCTGATTGCTCAGATATATTTACCAGCCAGAGTTTGACCTTCCAGAGGGCTGATTGCTCAGATATATTTACCAGCCAGAGTTTGACCTTCCAGAGGGCTGATTGCTCAGATATATTTACCAGCCAGAGTTTGACCTTCCAGAGGGCTGATTGCTCAGATATATTTACCAGCCAGAGTTTGACCTTCCAGGGGATGATTGCTCAGATATATTTACCAGCCAGAGTTTGACCTTCCAGAGGGCTGATTGCTCAGATATATTTACCAGCCAGAGTTTGACCTTCCAGAGGGCTGATTGCTCAGATATATTTACCAGCCAGAGTTTGACCTTCCAGAGGGATGATTGCTCAGATATATTTACCAGCCAGAGTTTGACCTTCCAGAGGGCTGATTGCTCAGATATATTTACCAGCCAGAGTTTGACCTTCCAGAGGGCTGATTGCTCAGATATATTTACCAGCCAGAGTTTGACCTTCCAGAGGGCTGATTGCTCAGATATATTTACCAGCCAGAGTTTGACCTTCCAGAGGGCTGATTGCTCAGATATATTTACCAGCTAGAGTTTGACCTTCCAGAGGGCTGATTGCTCAGATATATTTACCAGCTAGAGTTTGACCTTCCAGAGGGCTGGTTGATCAGATATATTTACCAGCCAGAGTTTGACCTTCCAGAGGGCTGATTGCTCAGATATATTTACCAGCTAGAGTTTGACCTTCCAGAGGGCTGATTGCTCAGATATATTTACCAGCTAGAGTTTGACCTTCCAGAGGGCTGGTTGATCAGATATATTTACCAGCCAGAGTTTGACCTTCCAGAGGGCTGATTGCTCAGATATATTTACCAGCTAGAGTTTTACCGTGACTTCGCTCGCATTAAAGTGGGATGATTTACATTTTTTTCCAACGTATCATATAAAACACCCAAAACACCATTTCAGACACCAATGACGCGAGTAAATGTTTTATATGTTGACGATGTCACACATTAACGAATACCTGTATCGCGAGGAACCAAAATAAACCGTTTACATTTTTAAAAACAGCACCAATCTAAGAAACACAAATAACGTAAATCTAAAGAACCATTATTTCTTGAGCGCCCTGTCACATAAAACAAGATGGCTACTAATGAAACAGACTTACGCCATTGTTCTATGCGTGCCCGAAGATTCCCGAAGAAACACGAACTCTCCCCCCTCCGTACCCTCCCATTTGTAGACTCAAGTTCCATGTTCTGTACCCGCGCCAAGCAGCTGCGACACATGTTTACTGCTTACACCCAGTTTTCTGGGCATTGTTTCACTTTATTGGGGGATAGCGTGATGGTATACAGCTTATCCGGTTCTCTGAGAAATATGGAGCACAACAGAATCAGTCCTGTCTCTCTCTGATGAATACTTGTTGAGTTTACTGCTAACAGACAGACAGACGGACAGAACATCGAATGCACAAACAGATGTAGAATGTTACCACTATATATGTATAGATCGAACGAAATAGCTACCTCAGAGATGACTAAATATAGTCTCAACGTGAATGTTTGTTACAATAGAAGGGTTGGATGTATTATACAACGCGAAACACGTCTCGTATCTTTCGTGATTAAATAATAAATAAAGAGAACAGAATATTTAGCTTCAACATTCCACCATTTACCTCACAGATATATTTTGTGTTTTTTATTTTCAATTTTTATGGTTGGGTTTGACTTTGATATTTATAATTTGTGATGTTTTCCTGACGTTTTGATAACATTAAAGTTATACGATCTAAAAGGGATTCCATTTTGTGATTGACTAGAACTTTCCATGCCTCGATGAACACTCGGATGAAGGGTTTAGTAACGTATTGTCCGGTTTGACGCCGGTTGAAAGGTTCCGGCTGGATGTTTTGGGGGTGATTTGTACTCACTGGTTTCTCTCGCTCTCTCCACGCGAATGCGATCACATGACATCTAGATTACATCCTCCTCATGAGTGAGAGTAGCACGCTATATTGACGGAGAGCAACACACAGATCTTATAAAACCGGTAAATATTTACTAAATACTGTGCTAGGTATGAGAAATGTTAAATTTAGAAGAAGTGTGTCCGCATCAGAGAGAGAGAGAGAGAGAAAATCCCCCTGAGTTCAACTAACAGGGATTTGAACCCCGATAACACCATCATCGGGTCCGGTCTATCGTAAGAGCTACGCCTCACACTCTTAGAGTATTCGATCCCCGGAGCGAGTATTAATTATTTTAATTGATACTTTTATAAAGTATATTTAAATACAGAGCAAAAGGTTTACTAATTAAAATCAGTATTTATCAAATAGGATATTTTAATTCCTTGTTGTGTCCTACGAAACACAGTTATTCGTGTGTATACAAATTAAACATACAATTGTTGTAACACCCTCTTTGGTGGCCACATGGTCTAAGGCGCTGCTCTCGCATTAAACTAGACTGCCAATGACGGGGAGATCGATGTTCAAATCTCGGTTGGGTGTACTGCGGGTTTTACACTATCCCTTCACGCAAATGTGGTTACATTACCTCTAAATATAACCTTCCAGATCCCTAAATCCATCAATGTAATTAGTAGATAAGCGTATAGACTGAACGGGTAGTAACGCGCGGTGCTAAACAAATGTATTTCATTTATTTTAATTTTATTTTTAGCACCGCGTCTTACTACCCGTTCGGGTTATACGCGCTTACACTAATGTGTAATGGTAGGGTGATAGTGAGATGAAATGGAGGACCTACAGTTTAACGTGGAATCCGAACCACGGTGGAGGCCTGGCATTCCCCACATTCACAAGATGTCTTGTCAGAGGTGAAGGAAGGGTTTGGTAATCAGATAAATCTGTGCCGGGACCGGGGATTGAACCCCGGACCGCCAGCACAGAAGTCTGACACCTTACCCCTAGACCACCAGGTCACCTACAACAAATGTATTGTACTTAAAAGTTGAACTAAAGTGAACACATGTGAAGTGTTTGTCCACACATTCAACAGAACACGGAAACAGGATCAATTGGTTTATAATATAAATAATAATAATAATAAAGTTGTATAATTTAAATAAATATTTCTATGATTTAAATGCAGCACGGGTAAAACATAAATATTTTACTAAAACAAAACAAAAGGAAATAGTTATTTTGTTTTCTTAAAAAAACGATAATTTTTAACGCAATATTATCTTTGGGACAGTATTTACTCTTCTTTATAAATCGTTTGATAAAATATAACCTTTGTTATTTTTAGATTGTTCTCGTTAATTATTGTTTGAAGGAGGATCAAACTGTTATAATAATTAATTATAAATAAACAAATTAAATACATTTTTACTAGAGGTAGTATAATATGTACAATGTGTCTCTTTGTTCTAATGAAGAAACAAAAATAAATCACTAATTGAATACATTAATTGAAGAAATAAGCCCACGGCACAAACATTAATAGATATTTAATTTCAAAGATGGCATGGAATAATTTTGAAAAAAGTTTAGTTTGTAAAAAAAAATAAAAAAAATAGGGAGGAACCCAAACAGAATAACTTATAAGTGAGTGATATTAATGTGGCGATATTAATTTTGTTTTGATAAGAAGAGATAATATTTTATAAGTATAAGAAAGATTAAAGTCGCTGATATTTGTTTATCAGCTTATAATTGTATTACAATTATTTTCTAGGCAGTACAATTAATAATGTACCTGATAAAACCTATGTAAATAGCGATTTAATACGTCTAACAAATGAAATTGGTGACAATAATAACCAACAAAATTAATTTATAGAATTGATTATTATATACTTTATAAATAGAGATTAAAAAAATAATTGTTTGAACTATGATTAAATATAGAATAGAAAAATTAGTTCTATAAAATTTGTTTGTAGCATAATATTGATAATTATAATTAAATGATTTAAAAAATGTATAGCATTGGTTTGAAAAAATACATAAATATTTTAAAAAATAAAAAAATTATTTGAAAGGTGTAAACATTTTTCAACTAAATTAAAATACTGAACAATAAATTTAACAAATAAGTTACGAGAGTGCGAATGAAATATATAATATTGTTCGAAAATATTAAATGTTCTATATATTTTGGAGAGCTTTGAAAGTTGGTGCTGGAGAAGACTTGAGAAGATCAGGTGGACAGACAGGGGGACAAATGAAGTCCTAAGAAGAGATTCTTCGGTACAAAACCAACTTGATTGAACACATCCTTAGGAGGAACTGTCTTCTGCACAACGTCATAGAAGGAAAGGTTGGAGGAAAGAGGAGGATTCAAATACTAGAAGACGGAGGAGGCAGAGGACAGGACACTCTGGAGGTCTAAGTTCACTGACAAAATAATGGACCTGTCGTAAGACAGAACACGCAATAATAATTATAGTTACTTAACACTTCCTTTTGTTAGTAATTGAATTATACCCCCTCATTACATACGTTTTATCAGTTGTATTAATAATTTTACTGCCAAATGTGGAGCTAGTATTTGTATTACTGCTCGGCAAATATTTACTTTAATTTTTCTTTTAATTATGAAAAATAATACTTTGGCGCTCATTTTGATGGCTCAGATACCAACTTAACAATCGAGATGGTGACTAAAGGTACTATAAATACCTTCAAAATATCATCCCATAGATCAATTATCGTAGTGATGTGATCTCAGCTGGGAGTATTTCACAACCAATGAGCTCGTTTTGACAAACATTATTTTAGTTTCTTGTGGTTTAATTTTGTGTGATAGATTTAGTTCCTAAGTAAAAATAATGGGTAGCCGTAGGAATATTTTAAATAATCCAACTTTTAGGTGGTTCTAAGAAGAAAATAGTTAGAAAGGAAAATTGGAAGGAAACCGTGACCAAATCCCGTAGACAAAGTGGAATATGTCTAAAATGAGAGTAAAAACAGTTTTAAGGTCAAACATTTTCTGCCATAAATAAGTTTGCTCAAAGAAGTGGTTTGAAAGTTTTCCTCCTTCCGAGCAAAGAGACTTGTTTGAATCACAAACTACTCGTTTGGCTGAGGAATCAGAAAGGTACAGGAGAATAAGCAACCCAAAGTTTACAAACAATGTCCTGTTTATGTGCACAATTATGGTTCAAACTTTGTACACACCTTCCTGGAATCACGGTATAAAAAGGGACCAAACACTATTGCATATTTCGTGTTTGACTGCTTAGGCGAGAAACTCATAGCTTTTCCAACCACGGAAAACATAGTTTTCTCATCAGATGGAGCAGCTGATTTTGTTCTTGATTGCCCATGTTTTACTCTGTATACAGTGTCCATATATTTCCCACTAGGGGGCTTTCATTCAAACAGTGGGACCGAAATTTTGGAGTTATAAAGTCTGCCATCAAGAGAATAAAAGAGATTGAGGTGTCAAAAGGATTCCCGGCTAAGATAGTAATGTTTCATATCCTCTTCCCCTCACATATGATCCAAGTAATGTGTCATATCCTTTTCACCTCACACATGATCCGTCCGTCGTGTGTGACTTGCATCAAAGCTCTTCGTCCCTTCTTTGAGAAAGAACCATTAAACAGGAGTGCTCCATTCAGAAGACAACAGTATCGTGTTCTGATGCACAAACCATGTGGGGTTCCGGCTCCATCAAAGGTATTCCTTCAACCATTCAGGTAGGTAAACACTGTACCTCAACAACTCGATCTTAACCAGGAGTCTCGGGTTCTCTTAAAGAAGGCAACACGAAGACACTTGTCGGTCTACTTGAAAGAAGAAAGCAGAGACTTTCATCAGTTCCTGGAAGAGTGTCGGCAGACCATGACAACGAAGGCGAGACTGAAAAATCTGAAGAAGATGGGCTTTGAGACAAAAAGGCTGCATCGCTAACTTGCAGAAAGGATAGTACACGACTTTATGTACAGTTTTGACTTACATTTCTTTAATTATTCTTGCTTTATAATCGTTACTAACGAAATGTTTGGTGTCCATCGATCATATTTTTCTCTGGCGAAACACATGTCTTTATAAATAATAGTTATTTTTTTTAACACAACAAAAGTACATCACAATAAAAGGAAATTGTCATGAACCCCTGTTTTTTTTGTAGAACATTCAAACAGACATCCAAAATGTGGTCCATTAGGAGAGGCCCATGATGCATTTTCAGAAATAAGAAAACGGTCTCTCAACCATTTTCATATGAATTTTTTTAGATAAAGGTTATTTTGTTTAAAACGTAACTACTTATCTATGACATCAGTCAGCATTTACAGTGGTAGGGGTGAAATCTCTAACCCCTTGTACCTCAAAGCACAGTTCTGGCGCAAGGGCCTTTCTAGCTGCCACCTCAATTATCAACACTCCAGAAGAAGAATTTATTGATTACTAGAAGAGTCACTCGAAGTTGCCTGGGGTAACCATGCAATGGATTTAGTGGCTGCCCCTGGCAATACGCTTCTGTGCCTCACACAGCCAGACAAACTCTTCATTTTATTAATTGATTGTAAAATTAATATAACATTATATATTGTTTCCCTTATTTTTGTGGAGTTGTTCCATTCTCTCCCGTAGTCGATGAAGACTTTTGATGGAATCTCA
>CABEEJ010006917.1:0-16928 GCA_901482245.1 Timema douglasi | reverse complement strand
CCCCCCCCCCTTTAAAAAAATATAATCAAGGCAAGTGAGTGCACCATCACATTGCAACAACTAAATTATACAATTACCAGATAACATAAAAGATCATGAAGGCAGAGAAATTAAACACAAGTGTTTTTAATCTGTTGTTGTACAGACGGTACCAAACTTTTCAAAACATTATCTATATATATATATAATTTTTTTCTATTTATTGTGACGCCCTCTTTTTGTGGATAGCTGCACTATTTACATCCGACACTGGAAAACACTACACTATTGTGCCACCCTTCCCCCCCCCCTTTTTTTTGATACCCTAAGCAGGTGCTTATATTGTTTAGTGGTTAATCCAGTTACCAATCCAATAACCTTGGCTGTAATACATCTATTTATTTTACTACAGTCAAATAAATCAACCCAATTGTTAGGTCAAGAATGTTTGCTTATAAATTCTGTATTATACAGAGATCTAAGAAATAAGAAATGGACACAAACCTACTAATTTAGCTTGAAATAAAATAAAAAAGTAAAAAATTAAGTTTTCAGGATGTTTATGAGCCCTAAAATTTGTTTTTAAAAAAAATCGAAAGTCATCACAATTTCCCGAAAAAAAAAATTGTAATATATCTTTTAACGCTTACTTTGAGAAAACTAAGCGAGATGGAGAAAATAAGAACTGTTTAATAAAGCATAAAATTTTCCTACAAAAAACTTCTAAAATGTATAAAATATCTATATGCTGGCGGCCGGGGTTCAATCCTCGGTCCCGGCAAAAATTTATCTGATTACCAAACCCTTCCTTCACCTCTGACAATACATCTTGTAAATGTGGGGAATGCCAGGCCCCTCCACCGTGGTTCGGATTCCACGTTAAACTGTGGATCCTCCATTTCATCTCACAATCACCCTACCATTACACAATAGCGTGAGTGCGTACAACCCGAACGGGTAGTAAGACGCGGTGCTAATAATAATATAAAATATCTAAAGTAATAATTAAGGCGTGAGATCCAATCAAATTTTCCTCTTTACAACCCCCACGAGGTCAGCGCGAGAATATAAATAGCACTCTTCTTTTCAAAATAAATACGCTAATTTGTAATGTGACGTCACACATGATCTGACTCCCTCTCCCCCTGTTCGTCACGCTTGGTAACGCCGAGCGCTACAGCCCCTCCCCCCCCTTCCCCATGATACGAGTGCATGGTTTTTGGATAGCACTATATAACATACTTGTCATAATGCATCGCCCAAAATAATGATAGGTCTTTAACATAAAAATGATATAATATTTTATTATTTACAATAAATTATACACAAAAACAGTTTACATCAAATAATACATGGATTATCACTTACAATTCTCATTTCGATATCCAATCTGTAAGTTTAGTAACTCTCATTAAGATTGTTCAGTTGTAATCTTCTTTGTCCTTGATTTAGCTCAAACAAATTAACTTCATTTTGGTTTCACAAAAAAAGCATCTTAAAGATGAATGTCAGTTTCAAATAATCATTTTTAACAATCAAGTTCATTTATTAAAAGTTTGATAATTTATCGTTTTATACACTCCATTTACACTGTAGCCCTCTATGGCCAGAGTTCTTGGCTACAATTCAGTTTAGATATATTATCTGTGACGCATTGGGTCTCGAACGAAGTCAACTCAACCTCTTGATGACAAACGAGGAGCTACGTGAATAAAGAAAAGTAGTGTATCTGGTCTAGAAAACTGAGATTAACGCCTGAAGTGGTCGTTGTGCTGAAACCCCCTATCCGCAAAAGTTAGCACTAACTTCGCAAGCAGTAGGGGCTGCTCAGTCGGTATGTCTCGATAGTGGGTTGACCTTGTAAGGTAGCCATCTTGCCTTGGTGGATTACGCTATGGCTCTATCTTATAAGCTGACACATAGTGGAACAATCCAAGGTAAACTTACTACCTTTCATGATAAACGAAGAGTTAAGTTTCGAATTAGATTTTTTTACACTCTTTAATACACTCAAAATACGGCCAAAGATGGTGACACAAAGACGATGAACAAGTTAAATATTCAAAAGAAATATCTTCTTTAGTCTCAGAATCTCGTATCGACCTGATCCGTATCCACAGAAGTCACTACTTGCCCTTGGGAGTCTTCCAATTCTAGTTTAGTGTCCTTATGGCCGTTCCGGGACTCTCTACTAAGTCCTGAAACAAACAACAATAAGGAAATAATACATTACCATTGCAGCCTTCATAATAACAATATATTATACACAAGCAGGTTCTTAGTAATTAATTATATAGCTTATTGCCTTAAACAACAAGCAATAGATTTAATACATTCTATAGAACAGCGCCAAAATGTAGTTCACTTGCACCACAACGTTTTCAAATTTATTAATGGCTCCGAAGCGATATTGATCGCACAGAATGTAGGAATGACTACACATGTGTCATCTAGTAGTAACAAATTTGTACAGGTTCATTTCAATACTGGTTGTTGGAGGACAGTGGCTAGACCAGTGATCTTTATACTATACTTGATGGACGGACATAAACACACCCCTTGCAACGGACTAAATCGCGACGCTAAAGTTTGTCGTCTGCTTGGTAGTGAGGGGACAGATTTAACGGTTTCTTTAAATGTTCTTGTTCAAAAACGTGTGTTTGGTGAATAAAAGTATATAGTTTTTAAATAGTAAAGTATTATACCCCACTTGACTGAAGACACGTTTACATTAAAAGATAAACAATTCGATTTTAAAGGTAATATTGTACAAATAAAAATAAGATCTTTAATACACTATATTAAAATATTTAGTTAACACCGATTTTTACATTCTACCAAGAATACAATTTATTTAAAATTGGTTATTAGCTTATCTAATGGTTTCAAAAACAATATTATATGTAAAGTTTGATGGATGAAATGAGAAAAGGTAGCTTAAGACTTAATAATTACATTCGTTTGAATGACTAACTTTGTCTACCTAGTAGTTGTACATACAAACTACCACTTAGGCTATAGGGCTTGCAGGATGTATTACTATGTAGAAAGTATAACAATTTTAATCTAAATCTACTTATTTAAAGAAATAAGTCATGAGTGTTAAACCTAGCTATGCTCTTCAAACCTTTAATCAACACAATTATTTTGACATTGGTATCTCTCACATATTCATAAACATTAGCTAATGATATCAAAATGCCACATTGCCTTATTTATATGTAAGAGAGACAGAAATACACGAAAGTTTACCTCTCTCTTACAGAGTGGAGTACAGTCAACAGTTTTTAGCCGCAGATGTCCATCCAGTTATAATATTGAGATTATTTTTTTTCAGTGTTTACAGGCCCGGTATCTTACAAACTTTAAATCCGGGCCATTTTTCCACATAATTTGGACTTTACTTCCACACTAACAATCTGAATTTCCTTTTTAACATTACAACACAGATTTTGGCTCTTAATTTAATTGAGATTCAACTACCCCTAGTTCCATTTGATCAGCCCCAGGTATATTACCCCCCCCCCCTCGATACCCTTCCCCACTGGGCCCTCCACAGTGCTCGGGATTTCCCTCCCGAGTCCGCCAAGCATCCAACAGAGGTGAGCATCCCCATATCCACCACCTGGTGAGGCTCCCTCTCAGGAGTTGGTGCCCCACCTACTTTCTAGCCACCACACTTCCGTTTTCACCCTTCCTTTCAACCTTGGCAATTGAATTTCCTAATATACCCCCTACCTAGTTCCCCCCGTCCCTAATTTAGCTATTCTAACTGCTAAACTAAGCTAAACTAAACTAACTCAACTATTATATTCCCATTCCTGACGGGGAACCCCATCCCCCTGATGGTACCAGAGGGCTGCAGGGTAGCCGTGTTTCTCCATCTTGACTCTGAGCGTCCATCAACCACAATCCACCTCTCTTGTTTTCAAGGTGGTGGGTCGTACGGTGCAGGGAACCCCTCAGAGTTTATACGTACCCCACTAACTTTTGTTCATACGACTGGAAAACTGTCCTTAGGATCACAAGGGCATCCTCTGTGTTCTTCTGGACACTTAGTCTTACTGGAATCCAGTTTCCAGGGCCCGTGCTTGCTCCCCCCCTGTACCTACATTTTTTTTTATTCCGGCAAGGATTGTTACAGCTTATCCCCCTTTAACAATCCTTTTTCTCTACTCACTCCCCGCTGAGACCACACTAGTGTCCGCGTCAGTCCCGCCATCCGTGTCACTGTCATTGTCAAAGTCTCGTCTTATTCGTCCCTGTGCCTCTTTAAGTCGGTCTTTGCTCCATCTGACGCTTCCAGTGCAATCTGGTTTAAGCATTTCCAATAGATCGGGTCCCTCAGTACTTCGCCTACTAATCTTCCCTGGATCTCTCTCTGGTAGTTCCTTCTTGCTTCTAGCGTAAGGATGAACTCGAGCACCACATGTTCAGGGGTTCCCTCCTCGCCACAGTCACAAGTCCCCGACTCTATTAGTCCCAGCTTCCTTAGAGATGCCGTGATGAAGTGGACAAGACCCTGGGATGGCTGGAGGTGTTTATTCTCTAGTCTCTCAAACACACTAGTAAACAATTGATAAGTCCTCCTACCTGTCCCACTTCTCTCCCAGAGTCTCTGCCACCCCTCAAACAGGACTATTTCCGCCTCTCCAGATGATGTCACATCGGGTGTGGTGAGGAGTCTCACCCTCTCCATGTTTCTCATTTTTATCCAGTACGTTACACCTTTCTTCCTTATAAGGAGGTCCAACGTCCATACACCTAGGGCCACACTCGGTGAATCAGTTGCTACAGTCCGATAGGCTCCCGTCAGCCTCAATAAGATGTTCCTCTGTTGACCTTGAATCACCTTAGCCGGAACGACATTGGTTAGTCTGTGAGCCCAGATGCATGCCTCATAGCTCACAATGGAGAGAAGGATATTCTGATGGTATGTCTTTATTATCCGCATAGGCAGATAAAACCGCCTCTGTCTCATGCTTATAGTTTTATTAATCACCGACAGAGTTTTCCCCGTCACTTGCTCCATGTGCGCCGTGAAGTTTCTGTTCTCATCAGGGGTCACCCCCAGGTATCTGACTGTAAGGCTTCTTCTTATAGATTTCCTACCTACCTTTATGGTCGGATCCCTAACCCATCTACCCTTGAACAGCATGTAGGTCGTCTTCGCCGGCGCCATTTTTAACTTGACACTTTTACACAAGGTGTCAAGTTCTTCAAGCACCTGGTTACTTTTTCGCTCTAAGTTCCTTCTAGAGTACCCTTTTATTACTATTAAAAGGTCGTGACCACACCCTGCATCTCCGGTATCCCCTCCAACAAGTACAACACTGGTTCCAGGCTGACATGCCAAAAGATCGGGCCACATACCGATCCTTGGGGACATCCTGCCGTCAGTAGAGATCAATGGGCTAGACGCACGAGGTCTGGGAGTAATAATAGCTAACAGGCGTTAGTTCAATTTATAAAATACAGGTTACACTACTGCACCCATTGCCTAAAGTTCACACGCTTTCTTTCTTTTATCTATTTATACAGAAAGTTGACTAGAAAGAGTTAAATCTCATTCTAAATAGATTAATAAGATGTCAATATAATACTACCTACTGGTCGGTGACCTGGCGGTCTAGGGGTAAGGTGTCAGACTTCTATACTGGCGGCCGGGGTTAAATCCTCGGTCCCGGCACAGATTTATCTGATTACTAAACCCTTCCTTCACCTCTGACAAGACATCTTGTGAATGTGGGGAATACCAGGCCTCCACCGTGGTTCGGATCCCACGTTAAACTGTAGGTCCTCCATTTCATCTCACAATCACCCTACCATTACACATTAGCGTAAGTGCGTATAGCCCGAACGGGTAGTAAGACGCGGTGCTAATAATAATAATAATAATAATAATAATAATAATAATACCTACACTATTTTATTACTAAAATAATAATAATAATAGCTTTGATAGTAAAATATGAGTTATAGAAATTAAAATAGCCATATTTACGATATTAATAAAATGTTGAGTTTGTTTGTCTGTCATGAGCGTTGCGCGATATCTACAGCGCGCAGAGGGCTAACATTTTAAAAATTAACAGCCCCTATTTATAAACATGTGCACTTCGAAGCTGGAATTTTAAATTTTTGAATGAATACTTTTTTAATTTATTTAAAACTGTGTTGTAAAAAATATATTGTTTGTGTGTTTGAAGCAAAGACTTTTGATAGTTTAAACTATAACTGTACTTTTTTGTTCTTACAAATAAAGCACGATACCATTATGGTGACTCGATTTTTGTTTTTAGTTAAGAACTCACATGACACCTAAAAAAAAAGTACCGGGTCAGTGATACCAACCTTTGAGGACCACGATAAGCTCCTGTTCCGTGGCGACGAAAACGAGCTGGGTGTTGCCAGCGCTGGACAGCGTCTTGACGACATGTTGGCACACCTGGAAGAACAGCACTTGGCGACCTCTCTTGACGAAATCGTGGACTATGGCGTGGATCCCCTGGGCGGCCGTAAAGTCCACCCTCTGCACGTGGCGGCAGTTGACGACCACGGGGAGGTCCTTGGTGTGGTTGGGGTCCTCCTTCGAGACTCGCCGCCGCCACGGCCTCCCGGACGAAGTCTACCGCGGGGAAGAGCAGCCCTGAGCTCGGGGTCACCAGGACATACTCCGATCCACCCGGGGACTGAGGATAGAACACTTAAGTCATTAAGTTTTTCGAGGAACAGGACTCTCAAAGGCAGAGAGAAGAATACGTGTATATTCTACGATAGAAATAAAGCATGGAACAAAATATATCAGTGGAGTCATGGGTGTTTTTTTTAGGGGGAGGGGTTAACATGTGGGGGTGGCCATATGGGGGAAAGGGTGAGTGCACACACACGGTCCCATCCCCATAATCTGTAATCTATTCAGAAAATAAAAAATCCATCTTTGGAACAACACAGAGGTCTAAATGAATACAATCGCTTTTTTTTACTTTTTAAAAAAATTACATATAAAATTAATTTCGTCATTATAATTATCATTAGTGTTTTTAGTTTGGCACAAAAGTATGTGTTTATTTCCTAATTTAAAGTCAAAATATCTTTGTCTGTCTCTTTCGCTTAGCGACGTCTACGCGTAGAGTTACGTAATTCTACATTTTACCATTATAAAGCTAAGGTTAGTTTGGATTTGGTTCTATTAAACCATTAAAAGCTTCCCGCATACTAATTAACTAATGTTAAAACAAACTAGATTTAACTTTTTATTTTATTAAGTATCTAACAAACAACAAGTCAAGTTTGTCTACAGAAAGCCACTCATTCATATTTTTAATTTATTAATAGACTTATCGCTTCTAGATCAACCATCAATATACAGTCAACAGGGCCTATATGCATGATTATAACCAGCAACACTTTAAGTGACGTCATAGACACATTGATATCGGTCGAGTCAAGGTCGTGGGGATTGTCAACAAATGCGCTATCTGTTATTAAATATATATATATATATATATATATTTCGTTGCAGTGGATTTAATTGACGTAACAAAGATAACTGAGGGTCACATAATGGCTAGAGGTGATTGACCAAAGTTCATTAATTTGTAAGTTCACTCTCCATCATCAGCCACGTTATGTTTCATTCAACGTTCCTCATTCTATGAGGTGCAGGTATTGGGTTGAAAATATTGCTCCATATAAACTTTCTTTCGACAAGGTACACAACAGTCAAAGAGAAACCCCTGATTAAAACCAAGATGGCTGATGTGACCTAACTCTCGCCTCAGCCCACACTACTATCACGTATCTTACCACCAGTGTTACAAGGTACACAACAGTCAAAGAGAAACCCTGATTAAAACCAAGATGGCTGATGTGACTTAACTCTCGCCTCAGCCCACACTACTATCACGTATCTTACCACCAGTGTTTCGACAAGGTACAAAACAGCCAAAGAGAAACCTTGATTAAAACCAAGATGGCTGATGTGACTTAACTCTCGCCTCAGCCCACACTACTATCACATATCTTACCACCAGTGTTTCGACAAGGTACACAACAGTCAAAGAGAAACCCCTGATTAAAACCAAGATGGCTGATGCGACTTAACTCTCGCCTCAGCGCACACTACTATCCCATATCTTACCACCAGTGTTTCGACAAGGTACACAACAGTCAAAGAGAAACCCTGATTAAAACCAAGATGGCTGATGCGACTTAACTCTCGCCTCAGCGCACACTACTATCCCATATCTTACCACCAGTGTTTCGACAAGGTACACAACAGTCAAAGAGAAACCCTGATTAAAACCAAGATGGCTGATGCGACTTAACTCTCGCCTCAGCGCACACTACTATCCCATATCTTACCACCAGTGTTTCGACAAGGTACACAACAGTCAAAGAGAAACCTTGATTATAACCAAGATGGCTGATGTGACTTAACTCTCGCCTCAGTGTACACTACTATCACATTTCTTACCACCAGTGTTTCGACAAGGTACACAACAGCCAAAGAGAAACTCTGATTAAAACCAAGATGGCTGATGTGACTTAACCCTCGCCTCAGCGCACACTACTATCACATATCTTACCACCAGTGTTTCGACAAGGTACACAACAGCCAAAGAGAAACTCTGATTAAAACCAAGATGGCTGATGTGACCTAACTCTCGCCTCAGCGCACACTACTATCACGTATCTTACCACCAGTGTTTCGACAAGGTACACAACAGTCAAAGAGAAACCCTGATTAAAACCAAGATGGCTGATGTGACTTAACTCTCGCCTCAGCGCACACTATCACATTTCTTACCACCAGTGTTTCGACAAGGTACACAACAGTCAAAGAGAAACCCTGATTAAAACCAAGATGGCTGATGTGACTTAACTCTCACCTCAGCGCACACTACTATAAGATATCTTACCACCAGTGTTTCGACCAGAACTCTGGGACGAGCGTTGAAGTAGAGCAGGAAAGAGATGTCCACGGCTATGCCAATCAGGATCCCGAGTTCGACCCCAAAACCGAGGCAAGCGAAGAACGTCACAAGCGCCGGAATCAGATCTCGTTCTGTCGGTTGAGAGAAACAAAACATAATATTATTAAAGTTGTTTTGTTGATATCGTATATCATCAGAGATCATTGTTGTTTTCTCTGCGAATTATATATTGCGAAAAAAAAAATCGGATTAGTTTGACTTTGTAACATTCTTACTGTCACTTTTAAGCTCCTAAAATTTACTGGGAACACGTGCATTTTCGAATCATTAAATTTTAAAAACAAGTATTTGTATTATATTTGGAAGAAAGTACAGAAAAGGTAGATGGAAACAATATAAAAGGAACGAACAAAATATGGTTTTTACAATAAATTAATAAAGAACACAGTTCACACTTTACACTGCTGCCAGTGGACAACGAGGTAATGGCTGGCTCTTGAAGAAGAAAAATAATCGATCGTCACCAC
Source organism: Timema douglasi (assembly GCA_901482245.1). Taxonomy (NCBI): domain Eukaryota; kingdom Metazoa; phylum Arthropoda; class Insecta; order Phasmatodea; family Timematidae; genus Timema; species Timema douglasi. The sequence continues at coordinate 7,483 of CABEEJ010006917.1, read as the reverse complement.
CCAATCCCCCGTCCTAGGTTTCATTCTATCGGAACTTTTCAGGAAAACGTGTGAAACGCACCACGAAACCTTCCAAAAGGGGAAACAAAAATACACAAAAGGTAGAAAAAGGAAATTTGTAAATAATGAAAAGACACTTTGATAGGAACATGTAAAAGGAATAGTATAAAGTACAAACATGTATTTGCGCATCATTGTTTGTCAATCCAAAGATTCATTCATAAACCACGCGAAGTTTATCTTTTTTTAACCTCCCCCACCCATGTAACACGGGTATACATTTAGTCTGACTCCCCTCCCCCTTCAACCTCCAACCCGTGTTACGTAACTTTATCCATCAAGAGTGAATGTAATTATTTAAAAGGGAAGCTCTTGTGTCTTTAAAAGAGGAACACCATTTAATACAACTCAGAATCAGAAGTTGCTATAAATTGTGTTTATTAACGATGGAAACATGAATAATAATATTAATTTGTTCAATATTTTAAGTCAAGTATAAGATCTGTGTTACTTGACACTGTGATTTACCCCCCTCCCCATGTAACACCATGAAGACATTAGAGCTCTCCATTTATCAACAGCGTCACATGGTCTATGGATGAAATGTTCTCACTGTTAGATTTCCACATGGTGGACACCATCCCCACTTCCACCATGAAGAGGACAGCGCAGATGATGACAGAGGAGAGGGTGGCCCGAGGGATGAAATAGAAGTACGGCGTCAGCAAGCTCAGCGCCAACACGATCAGGATCCCTGGAACAACAACATCCAACGGTTGGTTCATTCAGGGATTTTAAAACGGCACGCAGAGGGTGCCCGAAGTGATCGTAAAAAAGTATTAGCTCTCTATTTTGAGATTGAAAGGAGCTCAGATATTTTAAACGGTGGTTTTAGAACGTAATGGTTCCACGTCGCAGTATTTTTCAATGCTAGAGACTTTATTATTATTATGTGTTCTGTCTTACGGCAGGGCCATTCCTTATGTCAGTGAACTTAGACCGCCAATGCGCCTTATTTTCTGCTCCACGTATGTTTTGAAATTAATCTTGTGTATAGTTACATGCCAGCATATTACATTTAGCAAAACATCAGTAAGTATGACACATTTTTATGTTATGCAGATATATGCCTATATATGTATATGCAGATATATAAATTGAAAGAGAGAAGGCAATCTAGATCGGGAGAGAAAGCTAGAGGTGTATTTACCGGAATAGTAAAACAAAACGTCGCCAGGTAAAGTAGAACTACTTGCCTGTGTACAGCCCTCCCATGGGCGTGCGCACCCCACTGGCGTTGTTGACAGCGCTCCTGGAGAAAGATCCGGTAACTGGCATGGACCGGACGAAGGAGCCCATGATGTTGCACAGTCCCAAGGTAATCATCTCCTGGGTCGCGTCCAACATCTCTCCGGTGGCTGACCGAGCAAACAGACAACACGGTGCTACAACGTGTACGGGCATTGATTCGTGGCACTACGGCACAGACAAGGTATGTAACAGACACTCAAACTAGCTCACAGACAAGGTATGCACCAGAGTCTAGCTCACAGACAAGGTACACACCAGACACTCGGTCTAGCTCACAGACAACTTATAACTTGTCTGTGCACGAAGATCAGGGTCAGAACAGGGAAGGACACAATCAGACAGGCAAGTTTCAAACGGAACGAGACGACATTGATTATAAAGGTCCCTATGGACGTTACCTATCCGTGACGTAATGGCAAATATAATTAGGATTTTCAATGTATTTACGTTTTATTCGGAGTGTTTTAAACATATAACATTGAAAAAAATACGTTCATATTAAACATATTCTTATATTGCCATATCATTATTTCCATGATTCTAGAGTAGTTTTTTTAAGAACATACTTTTAAAATCGTTTTCAACTTAGGTTATTTGGTTTATTCACGAAAATGTCCAGTAGGAATCTTCCTGTCAGGATGTAGATTATAAAAAGTTCGTGGAACCAAATATCTATCTAGAATAGATAACAAGAAAAGGGTATGTTTGAGAAGCGAGTAAATGCTGTTCAGGTGCATTAGTAGAATTAGTGTTTATATTCATCAGCGGAAGAGGACAAGAGCTATAAGTAGGTAAACAAGAGGACTAGCAAGCTGAACTACTAATTTTATTCCCTCTTTTTCTATTTCGTACATTATGTTGATACAATTTTTATGATGATGAGTACCCATGCATGCCCCACGTTGGGCACCAATTATGGCGATACCGTTTTTATGTTGATACGTCCCAAGGTTGGGCTACCAATGGTCTTACTGCGCACTTGCTATCACACGGCTATGTGATGATCCGATCGTATGCCTAGCCCACTGTAGGATTACTTATTGGTTATTTCTGTTGAAATTAGAAAAATTAAATGTTTATACACGATTTATTTAGTTGATTAAACTTCAATATTATAGTATTTAACATTAAAGTGACACAGTTCGTACGCGTTTAACCAACTGACGCGGAGAGCTATAGCCAGAGCTTGCTACAGATTGAGATAGAGATTGATATACGAAAAAAAGGACACGTCCTAAGCTAATCTAGGTCGGGGTACAACGTGTGCGTCAGGCCGATGCACATGCACTTTAAAATGTATGAAAGTAAGAAATGAAAGTACGGCTCTATTAGAGTATGGTAGGGCAGGCCTGACAGACAAAGGGAAAGCCGCCAGGACCAACCCACTGAGTGGAAAGTAAGAGCAGGGGAAAACCCCTCGATAGAAGCGAGGGTAAAAACCTGAGATAGTATCGTGCAGGATGCATTCTGCTCCAGCCCCTTATATATGACCTACCCCTTGCTTCTTGGACCCCTTGTCACCAGCGTTAAAACCAACTAATAGGAGAACTCTTGGCAACCTGATGTTGCGAAGGCTAGCTTCTTATTGGCTAAAAGGCAGCCAAATCATCACTAGATTTTTAAATAGAACGAAATAAGTTTTTTAAATAAAGAAAGATTTAAAACGTAGTATATTTAAATTTACTTCTGAGAATTCCTTATGACGCTTAAAACATATTGAGATAAATTATAATCAGTTAAAATAATATTAATAATAAAGATATAATTTGTTTTTAGAATCTTGTACTGAAATTAAATCGTTCAATTTTGCCTAGACATCCATGGATGGAATATTAAAAGAAAAAATCACATAAAGTTATTTGGTTTAAAAGATAAAAATTATACTTCATCCATGATTTTCAGAGGAGTATAAGGGGTCCAAAACACTACCATTACAACAATGGCGTACATTAGTGTGATGTCGACGTGTTGCTTAGAGTGCGCGTCAAGTTAATATGCAACCTACCTCGTAAAATAGCCTTGTATTCACCCAAGCAAGTGACGCCATTAAGGAGAAGAATCGGTGGTGTTTACTCACAGAAAGCCTTGGCTATGGCCACGTTCCCCAATATGGAGACGATAGGAACCACGGCTATTCCACTACCAAGGTGCTGACACATGTTCAAGAAACTCAGGGTGTTGTTGCCGAATGTGGTGGTGAAAGGAGGGGGCGCCAGAGGGGGAAGACCAGCGTCTATCTTTCCTGAAAACACATCATCGACACGATAATAGGCCATACAGTAGTAGAGTCAGATGCGTGGTTCCCCCAACCGTTAGTCTAACGCTAATTTTACGAAATATAAACATTTATATTTATTTGAAAATAGAGAATCAAGAGAAAAAAAAAAAAAGTGGGAACAAATAAGGCGCATAATCTACGGATATTGAAATCGTGTTTCATGTTAGTACACGTGACGCGATGTCAATTATGCTATCAACATCAATCGGAAACAAGCGCATCATTCGCAAAGGCCTCGTTATGAGAATCAGACAAGTTTTTTTTTGTGTAAAATTTTATTCGTGTATACATTTTAAAAATGTTGTGAAAAAAAAATTGTATTGAAAGTTTTTCGTTCCAAAAATTGGCTTACAATTGTAAAAAGTTTGGGACAATACTTTCATCCACCATGTTGGATTTAGTGACAAATGTCGTTTGTGGCGATCCTAGCGGTGGGACTTGAAAAAACTTGTTCCAATTTCAAATTATTGTGCTTTATGTCCTGTAAATAAATTGACTAATACGGTTCGAATCCTATTTCTATAGTCCTAAATCTCAGTATTGAGTCTTTAATTCTCTCTCGAATCTCTAATTCATATTCGAAACTGGGAATATTTAAACAAAATGCACAGTTCTAATTAAAGTGAAAATATTTAAAATTTAATTAAAACAAAAACAGTTGTTTATTCCTTGATGATACTGACAAAATTATATTTTGTTTGTCATGTTTGTTACGTTATACACAACAAAGATAACAATTTTGTGATTGAATTAATACTTATATTAATACAGTTTTTTCTTTTTTGTGTGTGATTTTATTACCCTCCCAATTACACAATTATAAATTTAATTCTTTTTATCAATTGCTTAAAATTATTCTTTAAAGTCAAGGCCTTTGTAATTTATTGTATTCGAGTTACTTTTCTTGAGATTTCTTTTGCAAAAATCTCAAATTTCTCGAATACCCTAGTTATTTACTCTCAAACACGACCAGTTTTCTCTTTAGATGAAGGTACCTGTGAGAAGGAAGGGTGCCTGTTCCATGGTGCTGAAGAAATAGGCCAGGGCGGCGCACAACACCACGACCATGGCGTTCCTGCCGGTAGAGACGAACCAAAGGAACTTCCCCAACGCCTTTTGTCGGTTGGTCTGACTCTTCCCTCCTGGCTTCAGGTCCTTTAGTTTCTGTGGAGGAAGAAACATCCGCCTGAGGTTGTTCAAACATTAGACGACCTCAGAACAGGGGCTCTTAACCTCTTTACGATTACAGATCACCAATGGATTGCCCAATATGTACCTATACCCCCTTTCACCGGACTGTTGGGATAGTCATCACCATCACCAGTCCCTTTAGGTACCAGAATGGTTTCAAAACATGTCAATATCTTGGGTTTACTCTACATATGGATGGATAGGAATAGAACAGCAAAAAGAAAGTCATAAGGATTGCATCATATTTATATATGGGAAAACGGCCAATCACAAATACACAATCCATATTGATAATAGTATATAGAACCCGCTTCGTTGGCCACGTGGTCTAGCGCGCTACTCTCGCAGGAGGTTAGACTGCTGATGACAGAGAGATCGAGGTTTGAATCTCATTCGGGGGTGGTTTTTTCCCTAAAATGATTTTACACTCTACTTCTACGCAAACGAGGGTACACTTCAAATAAATATAACCTTCCTAATCACTAAAATCCATAAACGTAATTAGTACATAAGCATACAACACAAATGGGTAGTAAGAACGTGGTGCTGAAGGAAAAAAAAGTGTATAAGCATATAGGTATGCGAAGCTTCGGTAATATCGATATAAATTCAAATTTTATTTTATTCGATTCATTAACGTGAATCAAATCAAACTAGAAAAAAAAAATCGATAGGGTTTTACGCCATTGCCAATATTGAACAAAAAAATAAGACGGGCTTCCCCCCTCTGCCCCCCCCCCAAAAAAAAAGCTGAGCTGAGAGCTGATGGCTTTGAAAAGTTACCAGACCAAATTATGTATTCCTACGTCGAACCATATGTTCTGCAAAAACATGTGTTTAGCAGCTGTCACTTCTGACAGTCAAAATGTAGATATATACCTAAAATGTTGACTGTGAGAAGTGACAGCTGCTAAACACATATTTTTGCAGAACATATGGTTCGGCGTAGGGATACATAATTTGGTCTGGTAACTTTTCAAAGCTGTCAGTCAGCACCAAAGAAGCCTTGGGGCTACTGTAGCAACTGTGTTAACTTTGAGGAGAGACTGGATATACATATTATAATCATCACAATAAATTGTGCTCTTTACTGCTTAACTTTGACGAGGTGACTCTATGGTTGAATTACATGTTGAAGAATTTAATAGGACTAGGGTCCAAAACTAATTTAATGTTTTTTTTTAATGTGTAGCTCATTGTTTAACATCATAACTTTAACCTATTTAATTAGGATAAGATTCGGTTCGATAATTATCCTAAATTCACGAATAACATTTGCTTCAGTTCGAGATTCAATCCGGACTTAATAAAATCTCTCTTCACAGCTGTGAAAATCAGTGTATCATAAAAGTCCGCTTCATTTTTTGACACATTTCTACTTCACTAAATAAAAAACGTGCTACAAGTTGAGTAACATGTCATTCTTGTTTGCTGTTTATTCGATGATTGGTCTAGGACTAGTATGTCTACTTAAAATCACTACAAAAAAAAGCCAATTAACGACGTTGCCTACTTGGTAAATTCGAAGCCGTTTTGTGAAGCGGGTTGCATCTTAATTAGACGCCACTGGAATAAATAGAACGAGAGGGAAGAAAATGAGAAGATCATACTGTTAGGCTTCTAGTCTACCTGCTTATACCACTTCCCCTCTTCCACTAACGAGTATACACACTAACTCTACTGTTTGTGCCTGGTCAACATTGACATTCGCTTAAATATTACATTTCATTGTTTCTTATTGTAGTTATTCATTTGTTTCCACGGACTTTTTTAATCTATATCTTGGCGGGAAGATTCCTACCCTACATTTTCATGAATAAAACAAATAACCCAAGTTTTAGAGTGTTTTTTAAATAAAAACTACTTCAACCTAAAAAAAATCGACACTGTAACATTATTTTTAGTATTATTTAATGACGCATGTTTTTTGTTTCAATGTTAAATATTAAAAACCCGTTGAATAAATCGTAAACACATCAACATAGGAATATATTTTTCCCTTGTCGTGACGTCACATAGAGGTACGCAGGTAAAGTCCGTTCACCGTAGGAATTGTTTTCTGAAAGGCCCTTTTCACTACCAGAAATCTATTATATAGTAGTATATTGGTAGGAATAAAGACCTTTCAGAGAGTAATTCCTACCATGAATGGAGTATATCAAGTATGTTAGATGGGTTTGGAAGGCTTCCCTCTTCCTCCGCCGACCTACCCTGAGCGCTAGTAGTATAGCGATGCAGGACACACTAAGGACGAGGTCCCACAGGCGGGTCTGATGGATGTGTTGGAACAGTTGGTACCACGTGTCCACGAACCCCTCAGCTTTGTACTTGAGCCCTAAGAGACCCTTGGCCTGAGAGCTCGCGATGATGAGGGAGGCTGCGGACACGAACCCCGATACCACCGGTACAGACACGAACTCCACCAGGAAACCTGAAAGAAGAACATCTAGATTTAATAAGAGTCGGACATGTTCGTTCTTAATTGCTTGATAGGGGACCTGGTGGTCCAGGGGTAAGATGTCGTACTTCTGTGCTGGCGGCCGGGGTTCAATCCTCGGTCCCGGCACTAATTTATCTGATTACCAAACCCTTCCTTCACCTCTGACAAGACATCTTATGAATGTGGGGAATTCCAGACCTCCACCGTGGTTCGGATCCCACGTTAAACTGTAGGTCCTCCATTTCATCTCACAATCACCCTAC
>CABEEJ010006916.1:21697-35520 GCA_901482245.1 Timema douglasi | reverse complement strand
CACAAGATGTCTTGTCAGAGGTGAAGGAAGGGTTTGGTAATCAGATAAATCTTTGCCGGGACCGAGGATTGAACCCCGGCCGCTAACATAGAAGTCTGACACCTTACCCCAAGACCAGCAGGTCACCAGGATGGGTTTTAATCGTCAGAATATCCAGCACCTAGGATGGGTTTTAATCGTCAGCATATCCAGCGCTTAGGATGGGTTTTAATCGTAAGAATATCCAGCACCTAGGATGGGTTTTAATCGTCATAATATCCAGCAACTAGGATGGGTTTTAATCGTCAGAATATCCAGCAATTAAGGTCGGTTTTAAACTTGAAAGGCTTTAACCATGGAGGGCCTTAACCTTGGAGAGAAAGTCAGGCGCTTAGCCTTAGGAATCACGCTAAAAAGGGCTTTCAGCCTAATTCTCCCAGCGGGGTCCTCATGGAGGTGGGCTTATTTAGCTTTCCCCGAAGGTAATAGCTACCAACCGCTTAGTGTGTGGCGTGTAGGAGGGTGTGGATTCCCCTATTTACTCCCACACAGACGACCTCAAAAGATATTTAGCCTCCCATCGGGAAACCCTTCTGGACGTTGCCCAGGTGTACCCACGAGGAGGCACTCTGCAAGGATTACTGGACGAAAATCATCCCACAGGCGTGGTAGGAAGTCCCGTATCCTGTCCGGGTCCGAGTAAAGGCATTCACCACGGTGGCTAAAGTTCATATTAAACCCATGAACTTTCAGCCCGGTGCTATCCTCCTCATGTCGATACATCCCAATATATTGCACACACTCACACATTCACATTAACTTAATATGTTTTAAATTAATTGTTCATAGTGTATTATTATTAGGTGTTAGCCATCCAACCTATCCTCACTCAGCTACATTAATAGACTCTATGTTCCTCGAAGTGGTAAATTAACGAGCTATCATTATTTATGAAAGTTTTGTTATATGTTTAAACAAAGATTATTTTGCTATTAATGGAATAAAACGCCTTAACAATTTATTTATATTTCAAAAATTTAAAAATTTTCTTAAAGACAATAAAAAAAAAGAATCTAGAAAATATCATTTATTATACTGCCTGACTCCTTAGATTAGCCACCAGAGGCGATTCTTTCTAGTGATCCAGGAGTTTCCATTTTGATTCCCAGTACGCCCGAAATATCTATCAACGATAATATTGGATACTTACGCTTTCTTTTTAGCCCCGCACGCTAATGAGCTAGGAACGAGGAAGGTTGAATTTAGAGGAAATATACCCGCACTTGCGTGGAGGGAATATTGAAAACTGTTTTGGAAAAACCACCTACAGTATACCCGACTGGAATTTGAACTCGAAACCCGATCTCCCTGTCATTGGCAGTCAGGTATAACATGAGAGTGACGCTTTAGACCATTCGTCCACCAGAACGGCAGGTCGACATTTGGTCTTACCACCGATAAACATAATGGTTTGAGGGAAGGAATGGTTTGGGTGCTGTGTTTATTCGAGAATCAAGTTTGTTTGTAGGCGTATAACCCGAACGGGTAGCAAGACGCGGTGCTGAAAGAGAGATTGTTTGTAAATAAGGTTCTAAAATAGTGTATTGGGTCAGAAAGTGCACGGTTTTTATTCAAACTAAATAAATAATATGTAGGTAATATATTGTGTTGAGTGAATTTAAAAATATAAAAAAATTGTTTATTTTATTTTATTTTATTTTACAACCCATTTTTTTCCTAAGTTCTGGGTTCGCAAATTAACTTGTTTTGAACCAAGAGCTCTAGCCGCTTGGATATTGGGCTTAAGTCTGATCTGGGAATCAATCCTAAACTTCATCTGATGGCCACGAGGGTGCAGTTAATATCAAAAAATAAGATTTATTTCTCTTGGATTTATTTGTTTTAAAGAAAGCTAAATCCTATCAGGTTAACTGTTAGACTACTTCATTCCCAGTGAAGGATCAAGATTTGATAATGTGAACTTGGTTTGACCCCATTTTATAATAGTTTACTGTTCGGCTATTGTACACCCATAAATATAACTAATTTAAAAGAAGTCAACAGTTGTCTGCAATGATATTAAATACTTAAATAATGATAGATTTGATCAGTTTATTTTGCTAAAAGTCAGAGCTTCAGAAGTAAATAGTCCTTTACCCCATGTCACTCGGTAGCGAGACGGTTATTTAAGCTAGGGAAGTATTTCAGGTTCGATTATTGGTATTGTAATATATAATTGGGTAAATTGAGGTTTTATTAAATAAATATATTTTGCACCGCGTCTTACTACCCGTTTGGGTTATACGCTTTAAGTACTAATTACTCTAATGGATTAGGAATTGGGAAGGTTATATTAGAGGAAGTGAACCCGCATTTGCGTGGAGAGAGAGAGAGAGAGAGAGTGGAAAACCATTTATGAAAAAAACAAGTTCACCCGACCGAGATTCGAACCTCGATCTCCCCATCCTCAGCAGTCGAGCTCAACACGACAAGCGCGTTAGCCAACTACGACACCGAGGCGGGTGTTTTATTATCAGATTGGAGAAGTGATGGTTGGTAAGTTTGATATCGGGCTGGTTCTGGAATAAAGTAAGTTTTTAAGTTGTGTGATAATATGGTCAGTGAATGCTAAATATTCTAAATTTAAACAAGAAATAAACTACTTAATTTTAAAGAAGCCGCCTACTTGGATACCCTCCTAGTGTGGTATTTCTGGTGAAAACCGCACATCTGGAGCTTTGAAATCATAGCAAGTATCCTCTACTATCTTAAAATGTTATATTGTGACCTTGTTAATAAGCGACTTTAATTGTTCTATATATAGGTCTACAAGAGCTATACGTTCCTCACCATTTACCCTCTCACTTAGAAGTGGGATATTTCATGTTAAACATCGTTAATAATACGTATATTTTAAATGTTACTACTTAAAATGTAATATTTCTAACTATGTAAAGACATATTTGGTTAGAACCACATTTAAAGTTAATTAACCACTTATTCAACAACCCTCATCAGTGGTCACGTGGACAAAATATCAGACTCGTCTATTCCGGTCCGTTGGTTTTATTGAGGGTTGTTTGTTCTAAATAGTTTCCTTCTCTTCCTTCAGAAACCCTCGAGCACATCTCTTTTAAATTCTACCTTAAGCCCCTCTACCCCATTAGCGTAATTAAAATGCGCACAGCCCAGTTGGGTGGGTAGTAAGAGGCGGTGAGGAAATGAAGCCCATCAGAACTTCTTAAAGCTGGATTCGTGAAAGTCTTCCACGCGTCTTAATGCCCCCTTAGGAACTAATCTCAATTAAATAAAAATAAGACCTAGAAAGATTTCCATCTCATGCCCTAAGGCGCCAAGACTTGTTACCTCTGCTCGAGGTCTGATAAACAGAATTTATCGAGTTTCCCAAGCCGGGCTCTTCCAAGCAAGTCATCTGTGCTAATGGACTCAAATGCAAAGTATGGTCTTGAATCCTCAGTCTGAGGGGCAACGAGGAAGCAACAGCACCAAACAACGTGACAAATCTTAAGAGTTAATTAAAACACCAGTTTAAATACTACCTTTTAGTATCTTGACTACTGACGAAAATTTGCCTCTCCAGGAATTGTGGTCCACCCCTCCCCCTTTCCACCTTTACTGTCCCTTCTGCGGGAGTAACATCTCCCCATGAATTGGTTCGACTGGCGAGTTATTTGTTTCGCAAGGCTGTATGGCAGGAAATTCTAATCCGCCCTTATCTCCTACCCACACCCACACCCTCCCTAAGCCCTACCCGGGCTTTGCAGGACGTAAATAACGCCTTCTCGCCTCACGGCTAAATAATGCACGCAATGTTTCATCTGCTTCGAGCGAAATGAGTACAATACTAATTAAAACGCATCTAAACTTGAATGGTTCTTATTGCCTCATGATTAAAAACACGATAGCGTATATTTGAGCGTGCTATATTATTTTTAGATGGCAGAAGTAATTAAAAAAAAGTGCTTTGCCTATCTCGAATTTCAAGAAATCTCGCCTTTTTTATAAATTAACTAAGGAACAAAAATTCTATAATGTTTTAATAATAGTTTTACAACTTAGAGAATATACAATACAAAAGAAAAATAATTCAAAATAATTACTAATAATTATTATTACTAATCAAAAATGATAAACTAAAGTTGAGAAATATTTACAAAAGAGAAGAAGGCTCAACAACATATAACATAATTTTTCTGATTTTTTCTTCACTCAAACTGTTAAAATATATTCCTTTACCAAAGATTTAGAGTCAATTAAAAAAAATAATTTGTAAAGCATTTTGTTAAGAAAGGAAAGTTTAATTGAAAATCCCGCTCGCTACTCAACCATTTAGATTGTGACTCATTATTAAGCAAATTAATATATTTTCTTAGAGACAAAAGATAAAATAATTTTAAGAATTGTCTTAGAATGTTATGTAATACATTCAACTTTAATTGAAAGAGCAATTGTATTAAGGAGGCCACCTATCGGAATGTTTAAACATACTTTAGAAGGTCTTAGCTCCCGCGTTGATTTAGAAGTGGTTTGTTATTTCAATATTGAAGTGTAAGGCATCAACAAGTCCCTTAAAAGAGACACCTAGACATGGGAATCGAGCATGAGGCATTTGACTTAGCTGGCGGTCTAGGGGTAAGGTGTCAAACTTCTGTGCTGGCGGCCGGGGTTCAATCCTCGGTCCCGGCAAAGATTTATCTGATTACCAAACCCTTCCTTCACCTCTGACAAGACATCTTGTGAATGTGGGGAATGCCAGGCCTCCACCGTGGTTCGGATTCCACGTTAAACTGTAGNGGTCCCGGCATAGATTTATCTGATTACCAAACCCTTCCTTCACCTCTGACAAGACATCTTGTGAATGTGGGGAATGCCAGGCCTCCACCGTGGTTCGGATTCCACGTTAAACTGTAGGTCCTCCATTTCATCTCACACACACCCTACCATTACACATTAGCGTAAGTGCGTATAACCCGAACGGGTAGTAAGACGTGGTGCTAATAATGATAGATCTATTAGCTAACAACATTGGGTTAAATTATTGTCTGAGAAATTCAACATAATATAAAAAGATGCCGCGATCAAATCTATTCAGTAGTTCTCTTGTTATAAGCGAATATGTAAGTACAGAAACTATCCTTAATCAGTTTCTGTATGCTTCCATAAATTCATAATGGTTGATTTCATTTTTGAGCCTAGAGAATCTTTTATTTAATAAAAGTAACAGCAAAAAAAACATGTTCCTTAAAGTTTTTCTCTCTTCATTTATTTGAGATACTGAACTTAACATGTACCCAGCCGTTAATTCACCACTATGAAAGGAATTTTATCATCACTAGTCTATACATATAATAGTTTCATATTGACTCGTAAATCGATTTCATGCGGGGAATAAAATAAGCCGTCCTGCGAATAACACTTTTAAACTGTGACATTGCAGCTGCAAAGTTTAATTAATATTTATATAAGAAATTACTTTAAAACCTAAAGTGTCACACGAATTTAACTTAAGAGTATTCAAATAAAACTTAGCTTACATTTTCGGTCTCTTCTTTCCGAAACATGCAAGCATTGTGTCATTATCTACTTATAATATTAGTAAAACTCTCTGCACATCCGACTATCTGTCTGGGGTTTTTTTTCTCAGTAAACTCAAAAAGTAATCATCCGAGCGAGATAGGATTTCTTCTGTTGTACTCGTTATATTTAAGAATACAATGTAAGCTATACAACATGACGGTATCTCATCAATGGCGAAGAAGTGTCGAAAAAACCTACTGATAGTTTGGTTGCATTTGCATCTTAAATTTGCAAAAATTCAAATATGTTAAATTCTGATAAATAAACCCTCTTTGTAAGTCTCTTTGGCAACGAGGAGTTTGGAAATCTGAACCAACCAATTATAAATCTCCTTGGCAACGAGTATTTTGGAATGGAGTCTCACATACTACTAAATCCAAAGAGAAACTATATTTTGTGTTGGTTGTTTTGTACCCACACTAATAGGAAAATCATGTTTCTTTAACAAATTAAAATACATAGTTTATTTATAGGTAAAGCTCAACATTTTTATTTGATTTTACATTTAAAAGAATAAAAATTATCCCATTAAAAGGCAGCTTAAACTCAAAATTAGACGAGGGAATACTCAAATAAAATCTTATGTATAGTACACAAAATTTTCTGAAATAAAAATGTAACTTCAAGATCAAATAGCTTTGCAAACGAACTTAGGGATACCTGAAGATGTGGAATTCAAGAGAATTTTTTTAAATACTTTTAGTTACCTAGATTGATACGTTAATGAAAATCACCACTTCACCCTACCAAACCACAGTTGCAGAAAGAAAAGACAGTTTTTTTTTCTGTATGCTATACCTATGCATCAAAATTCACACATCCAGTATCTATTCAGAACTGCTTACGGGAGTTCTGGTACAGGATGTGTGAATTTTTATGCAGAGAATGAAATGTCACTCAAGGAACTGCTACAATTTATCAATAACAAATATTTTTAACGAGTTTCACATATTTAAAAATAAGTTATTTTCAAAGTACCCTAAAATTATTTGTAATTTGTTAAAATAAAATGTATTATTATTATTTTATCATCAAATCTATTCCTAGAAATCAATATTGCACTCAATCTTCAAGGTTATTTTCAAAATATTTTAAAGTTCCTATAATTTGTCCTAAGAAAACTACCCCTAAATTAATTTATTTTAGAAAATAGCAGCCAATGTTTTTGAAATGGCATGCAGTCAGAATCGCGGCTGTCAGCGCCTTGCAGTGTGAAAGCAAACTTTTGTAACCCTTCAGATATTGTCAGTCTGCTTGTGGAGGCGCTTTCCTGTATGCGCCCTAAAGTTGAAAGCTTGTAAGATATATGTTGTTTATGGCGTGAACCGGCAATATTGTCGCCATGTCCCTGCATGTCCCTGCGTCCTTAAGCACATGTGTGTGCTGTGTATAGTGTCGAGTGAATTTGCAAATTTTTATTTTTGCATGTTTGTGATATTTTTTATTTGAGTTTAAATCAATGAATTTTTTAACAAATATTTCCGAAATGTTTATCTTCTTTTGAATGTATTTTTTAGAAATAATTAAAGAACATGATCGATCATGCACGCCAGCTTCTAAAGTAACGAACCACCACTGTCCCTATCATATTAGCGTAATTAATACATAAGGGTATAATCCGAAAGGTTAGTACGTGGGGCTAGTGACCAACAAAAAAACTGCATACTCCATATCGATACGATCTTTAACTGCAAAATATTTGAACAATTTACTTTAAAATGTATACATCAAGAATGTTTAAGATTAACAAGATGTTTTTGTGAGTAAAACTTAGTTAAGGGTAGCCTACTGAAAACCTAGTTTTTAAAAGTATTTGAAGCCATTTTAGAAATTTGGTACGATCATGTCATTTAATTTAAAATTATATTTCTAAAACACTATTTGCATATAGAATAAAATTACCGTTGGTGACCTGGCGGTCTAGGGGTAAGGTGTCGTTAAGGCGTTCGTTTGTGCACTCAGTTTGTGGCCTCAGTAAGATTTTCTAATTGATTAATTGCCATAGTTGATTTGTGATTGCCATAGATAACTCAGAATTATACACGAAGCGATGGTCAAAATGATCGCAACTGGATGTTTAACGTCTTAATTTTATATACTTTGATTTGGCATACCAGTGCAAAGATGGATCAAATTTTTAGTATAATATATATGGCTAAAAAAATTGCGTAGATAAAATGCATATAACTCAGATGAGCAATTGAATTCAGTGGCAAAATATATACGTTCTACATTTCTGTAAATGGTTTGTGTTAGATTCGATGATTATTTAAAAACAAGATAGGAATACACAACACATGTTAATTTTCTTAAATATTAGGAATTCACAGTATAAAATAAAATCATGTAAATTGTGGTTTAAAACTAGAGATTTTACTGAGAAAAATAGTTTTATGTTCCTTGCTAAAGAAAGAATAAATTTCTTCTTAGCATCTCTGTATTCCTCTCATTCACAAGTGTTTTGGATGAATATATTTATGTTTAGTACCTATAAAGCTTTATATCTTAGAAAACCTCCATAAATTTCACGGCAAGAACATAAAAACTGAAGGTACCTTACCTAAAAGTACCAACAGTAAAAAGCCACTTTCTTGAAAATAACTCGCGATTTCTATTCAACTTCACTCACGTAGTCTACGTAAGTCATAACATCAAAAATAAATATATTGCTTTCAAAATATCCTTCAAAACATAGGGCTACCTTTTAAAGCTTATTCAATGTTAAGAACAATACGTATCACACTAATTATATATATCTACAAGTTTCAATTAATAACATGTGATCTTAAGGTGTCAATGGATTTAATCAAAATTTCAAGTATTGTATTTTAATTTGTGGGCAAAAAATGTACGGTTTCCAAAACATACAAACACATTTTAATACATTGTAATTGTTTAGTAAAATTAAGACCCACTTGGGTGGCAACACGGTCTAAGGCGTCAATCTTGCAATATACTGGACTGCCGATGATGAGTAGATTGGAGATCGAAACCCTGTTTGGTGTATGGAGGGTGTTTTTTACTTAAACAGTATCCCATTATTCTACCATACGAAGGAAGGTACTGTAAAGTATATTTCATATAAATTCTATTTTCCTCATCCATACCAGTTTTTCTTAATTAATATGGTGGATTTCATATACGAGTTTATCTTTGGCTAAAATATTATCATGCATTAAATAGATAAACTATTATACTTGTTAGTTACGGTTATAACCACGTCTAAAGATCATATTCTTTAAATTGAAAAATGACACCTGTACAAGGGAATCGAACCCGGGGAATGGAACCACTGAATACAGAGCATTAGTTAACTAATCCAAAGATACTGGGTTCAATTTCCATGTTCAAGTCTTTATTTTAAATTTAAAGAATATGATCTTGATGTGTAGCTATAACCGTAACTATAAAATATAATAGCTTGGATATTTAATCCATGATCACATATAAGCCGAAGATAACCTCGTCTGTGATATCCATTTTTACTGCACTATTAGTTTGGATAAAGTTTATCCACGAACCGTGCCTTATTACCTGTTCGAGGTATCCGTCTATTTATACTAATGAGATTCTGTTGAGAAATCTAAAAATTGAATCAATATCAGCTGCATTTGTAAATAAAAGGAAAACCATTATGATAACTTGAAACCATGGACACTTTGATAAAGGCGTCAGTCTCGTTATATCTGATTTTCTTATGAGGGTAAGCGGGGATTTAAATCCTTTCCTTGTGTACTACTATGGTTTCCCTTAAAGGGTTTCCCACGCTCCTACACACAATTTCTGGCACAACAATTCTAAAATATTACCTTTCACATTCCTACCCTAATAATGTAAATATTCGGAAAGACCATAAGTTAATAAAACGCGGACACAAACAATAGTTTGAAAATTAAATTAGAATAAAATATTGAAAATAATATTTTCAAATTGTTCAATCAATGAATACATTTAGTTAGTTTGTTAACTCTAGCAAAATGAATTTGACTATTTGTTCCATCAAACGCTTAAATTGGTTCCTTAAGATTGTGATCCTTTTCGTTTCAACTTTCTAGACGTATAAATTATCTTGTTTCTAAACGAGTTTGAAGGCACTCCTCATCTAACTTAAAACCGTGTTTTCTCTTCCTCTGGTTAATTCTTTTCCTTGTCAAGAGAGACGAGACTCGTGTTATAGGATGTAGATAGGAATAATGCAAATTTTGGCCCACAAGATTAGCTTGGAGGCGTCTGGCTACATAATCTCTTTGATCTTCACAGCTCCACAGCAAATAATTGGCTCCACGAAGAAAGTTGTCTTTAATAATATGATTAAGTAACGTCTTTGAAGACGTAAACAATTATCTCTGATAAATACATAGTTAATGAAATGGTCAAAATAACTATGTAATTATGTTAGATTTTACGTTAATTTTATCTCTCTAAAGTCTAAAGCAATGCAGAGCATCATCAATCATTTTATACTAGCATGGGGAATGTATAAAGTAGCTTTGTTCTATATTAGTATTAAATTTAGCCACAGGGAGAAGGAACCGAAACTTAAATTATATTTAAAATAAACTACTATTCATTGATTTAATTTTTTTTTTTTACAAAACACGTTAAGTAGGTTGATTATAACACAATAAAAAAAATAGAGAAATAATCCAAGCATTTACTGAGTTTTTCATTCAAATACATAACAAATATAATTTCATCAAAAAAGGATATTTTCTCTTTAAACACTTGACTTTTAAGTTGATTCATGAATACGCATAATCTTAGGATAGTCTCTTTAAGTGAGAGTTCATTATTACTGTGTCATAAACCAAAGCAGGATTGTAAACGCTCATCAGTCAGGCAACTACGATAATTCAATTTTCTAATCTTGATGTGAGAAAAATCTGCAAACCCTATCTTTCATTTTCTTTCTCATATTTTTTCTGATCGATCGACCAGGTGATCGACCAAACCAGCAGCCAAGGTCGACCAGTTAATCACGATCGATTTTTTTGCCATCCCTTGTTTACATTTTATAAAAAGAATTCTTCAAATTAAATATTTTGGCCTGTTTTCATTCGCTGTTTATAGTCAGCTATATAAACTTATTTTTTAGAGAATAATATTTCCCGACCTATCTACATGCCAAATTTTAGATTTCTAGGATGTTTGGAAGTGTTTTAATAATTATATATAGGTAGACAGATATCAAAACTATATATACATAATATGGTCTACATCCACCTGCACCATTTATATAACTTCTTCTCGTACAGTACAAATTACAATCCCAAACCAAATATATCTAGCAATACGTATTAAAAACAATCTTTGAAACCAATTAGCCCATAAAATGATTGGACAAATTAAATCCACAGTAGCCCCATGGCTTCTTTGGTGCTGACTAACAGCTCACAGCTGACGGCTTTGAAAAGTTACCAGACCAAATTAGTGTATCCCTACGCCGAACCATATGATCTGCAAAAATATGTGTTTAGCAGCTGTCAGTCAGCACCAAAGAAGCCATGGGTCTACTGTATGTATAAAAAACGCAATATTTACATGAGACTGATCATATTATTAGTGAAAATATATTATATACGTACATTGCTACACAAATATATTGGATAGAAGAGAATTATATTTATCAAAAAACATAACTGCATTAAATGCTGATAAAGAGAGATTTTTCATAGCACTTACCTGTCAAATTTTGATTTTTTACCACACCAAAAAGTGTCTTTATCTAATAGTTTGAGAAATTTGGAGCCCCATATTTATTTGATCCAATTTTTAATTAAAATATTTAGCTAATTTAGGATTATTTGGGTTGGTGTTTGTATGTATAGTACATAAACGCAAATATTACAATTTTCTACTACATCTATAAGGGTTTCTATCTGTTTTTTAAATTATAGCACCCTCCCCTCCCCACTATATTTGCCAAATCATGTTTAAAAAGTTTTTTAAAAAATTCGTATGATTTTCTAGTTATTTGTGGTATATGAACCACCTTCTTTACAGATTTAAATTTTCTACCAAGCCAAAAGTTATTACTCTTTTAAGCTTAGGAATTATTCACCGTTTACTTAAACCCTCCCCCACTACGCCCTTTTCGCTGACCCTTATTTCATATTATAAATTATGAGATTCTTATGGTTATTTAATGTTGTCCCTCTACGTGTATATATATATATTTCAATTTTATATAACACGGTACTGTGTTTAATTGTACTAGTTTAGGAAATTTTGAGGAGGGTATTTCCATATTTTTCTGACAATTAAATTTGAAGTTTGAATTATTATTAGAGTTTTTGGTGTGGCTCTTATAAATGGCTGGCAAATTCCAAACCTCTACCACAATGAGAAGTAGCTTTTTACATAAGTTTTGGAAATTTTGAAATCTACCATTTCACCCAAGAATATATAAATTTTATTTGCTAATGAAACACAACTTGCCTACTAAAGTGAAAAAAAAAATAGTTTCTCTTTAGATTTAAAATTGAAATGTATTTTGTAATTCACTCTGAATTGCAGTTGATTTGGCGAAGGGGATTTAATTATAGCTTTTCTTGTATATTGAAAAATATGGAGTACTAAAGAAAAGTCTCATCTCAATCCTATGAGTACTTTTTTACTTTACTGGTGACGAACAAATATACAAACATAAAATCGAATGTTCAGAGAGATTTAGAGTTTTATTACAGGTATAGATAGAGTTCTCTTAACAAAGCATACATACGTGCACCACGTCATTCTACCTGTCCTAACTATCTACATCTTTACACTAATATGTTAGGTTTCAGTATGATATAATTAAGAGGAAATGCAGCCTCGTTTGAGAGAAGTAATGAGAAAACATTTAGGAAATAACACCTCGGTACACCATTTGGGATTCAAGACTCGACCTCTAGCAACTGAAAACCAGAATAAACGAAACCAAAACCTTGGTCCTCATGACCAGTAGTTAAAATTTAGAATTTAAGATATATAAATTCTACAAAGAGTTATATACTGCCATCGATATTAAAAAGTAGATGTAAATTGGCGTGAGTAATGTCATTAAAACCCCTTTGTACAGGTTTAGAAGTTAAGGCTGAAAAGACTAAGTAACATTATTTTACCAAATAGTACATTGTTTTAGGACGATTATTTAGAGAGTATGGGAGATTCTATAACCTTATTAAGATTAATGACTGGCAAACCCAATGGTAAGAGACCAGGAGGAAGACCCAGGCGCAGGTGAAATGATCATATTAGAATAGACCTGGAAGAAATAGGGTGTAATGAGGTTGACTGGATAGAATAACTAAAGATAGGGGTAGGGCTTGATGAGTGAATAGAACTAACTCAAGATAGGGACAGGATGTAGTGAGGTGGACTGGATATAGCTATCCCAAGATAGAGATAGGGTGTAATAAATGGATAGAACTAACTCAATATATGTATAGGGTGTAATGATTGGATAAAACTAGCTCAAGATATGGATAGTGTAATAATATATATACTTTTTACCGTATACTAAAACAATAATAATATATAATATATAATAATCTTTGACCGGGAAAATATCAATCTTTTAGCCTCGGTTCATTCAAACAGTGCAAGAGATATCTGAGTATTCTCTTTTCCTATATACTTGTGTTTTAGTTGGGCGACACCCCTAGTATCTAGGGGAAAAATAATAGTCATAAAAAAACTTTACCTCGGCTATCCACTCAGTGGCACGACGACTCTCAACCTCGGGACCTCTGGGTGAACTTAAAGCTTAAAAAACCATGACCAATATAGATTTAAAAAAATTGATTGTTGAAGAAAAATATAATTTAGGCTACAAATAAAAATGAATGTATGAAATAATCATTGTTGGCACTTTTGTGAATGTATTGTTGTTTCCCTTTTGTCCACATCTAAATCCTACCTATGGAATTCCGGTTAATTATAATTCTAAATTTACAAGGTATAGCACAGTATTGTTGAAACCAAAGGAAGAGAAAAAAATATATATACAACCAGTAAAATCAATAATTAGACATAAAATATAATGTTAATTATTTTGTTGTATTAGTTTGTCCTTCTGTAAGTAAATAAGTTCTGACTTATTTAGGAAAGAGAAAATAAATGATTACAATAATCAAAAGTTGAAGAGTTGGTTTGACCTCACCCATGTATAATTAGTCCATACTGAAACACCATCTTCATAAATGTGTTTCACTTCGAATTCTTCCACAATTTACTTGAGCATAAATATTGTAGCTCTCACACAC
>CABEEJ010006916.1:0-14674 GCA_901482245.1 Timema douglasi | reverse complement strand
CAACTATCGCTTACTTTAACAAGGTATTATATTTTCTATTAGTCAAATAAAAAGTATTAACCCTTTTATTAGTCACCTATTTTTTAAAAGTTCAAATAATCTTTTACGCAAATCATTTATATTTTATAGACTGAAACAAAACTGTCACAAAAGCTACAAAATACGAAACGCTAAAGGCTTACGTACTGTGTAAGCCCGCACGAGAGGAGACTGGAACTGAGCCGCTGCACTACGTGAACAAAAAATGTGGCTCATTTGAACGCTAGAGGGAATCCCCTTAAAGCCTGCGTGTGCAAATTCCAGTGGCGTATTAAGGGGGTTGCGGATGGGGTGGTCCACGTCAAGTACCATCGGTGAATGGGTGTCATAAAGGTGTAATTTCATTTTTTTAAAGCAAAATAAATTAAAATAAGCTAAAATTTATTTATAATAGTTAAAAGTAATAACGTAATAATAATTATTATTAATAAAAAATAATTATTAAAAAACATTCAATTAGTTTTCAATTTACATTTTACTTTTTTGTTGTTTTGACATCTATTTTGTGTTGGACGAGTTCTTCCCAAAATAAATTCCACCTGTTACAAAGCAGAGAGAGCAGTGAATTCCTAAAAACTCATGATATTCTTAATGGAGAACTTAGACAACTCGATTTGCCGTCTGCCGATACTGAAGGGGGTAAAGCTAGCAAACCTTTCAAACATGTTCTTACTTATATTTTAATGATCTAAAGCAAATACCTTAAAATCGTAATATCTAAATTTAATATCTTAATATTTATTCTGCGTGTGTTGTGGTATTTCGTGTAGTGTATCTTAAAAATTCAAAGATCTGATAAAATGGGCCTGATTTGGTTTGATTTTTTTTATACAAGACATAGAAATAAATTAATAATATATAATAACAGAAATAATTTTATCTAATATACGTAAGAAAAATTAGTGTTAGACTACCACAAGCATACAGAAAAAATCACCTAAATCAATAAAATATTTCTAAAAATATTTAATTTTGGAATCCCGGACCACTTGTTTGAGGACCTTGCATTAAAGAGTTAAGGCCCACGGAATGCATGTCGTCAGACCGATTTTTTTATTATATAAATATATATATATATATATATCATATGGCACATTTCCGTAAGGAGCTTTGACGTCCAGGGTCGGTCACCTGTATGTAGATTATTAGCTGCTCTGTTGGGACATGACATTGTCCAGGGTACATCAAAGGAGGTTGTCTACACGTCATACTCGCAATGAGATGATGTGATTATAGTTATTATGATGTCGTGGAACCGGGGTGAGTTAACCTAACTTAAACCTAAATAACACCCTGGTGAATATTGGGATTATTCCTGTAAAGGGGATAATACCAGAGGTACCAGCCGGTAATCGAGCCCAGGACCCCTAGGTTCGTAGCCAGGTGCACTTACCACTACACCACGGGGCAAGCTGTCTGGCCCATGATTCTGTGATGCTCACGGACATTTTAATGAACCAACATACAATGCGGCCCAATAATAATTTGTCTTATTATAAACAGGGTAGATTTACAACATTTTAAATTACGACGTTTGTCAATCAATCATTATTTTGGGAAATCCAGCAAGGGAAGTTGGTTCATATATATATATTTACTTTTTACTTAACCATTTTTGAGAATAAATTTTGGGTAAGTTTTGAAAAATATTTTCAATATATGGCACATGTAAAGTGTCCGAACAGTTGTTTTTCTCTTAAGAAAAGGATCATACATACAATATATCAAATATTACATTAATTTGGTCATCAATATGAAAGTTTCTTCAATGCAATATTTAAAGTCTAACCCACACCCTTACTATTACTATTATTAGCACCGCGTCTTACTACCCGTTCGGGTTATACGCACTTACGCTAATGTGTAATGGTAGGGTGATTGTGAAATGAAATGGAGGACCTACAGTTTAACGTGGAATCCGAACCACGGTGGAGGCCTGGCATTCCCCACATTCACACACCCTTACTGCTATTTTGTTTTTAGCTTCTGGGGAAAAGTAGAGCGTAATCCTTAACAATTTAGATTAAATATATTTCTTAATTATAAGGATTTGAAAATTGATATTTTTTTTTACTTAAAATTGTGACAACATTTAACTTTATGAAATGCAGACTCCTCAGGATTTTCGATTTTTAATGTGATCCTCTTGATAAAAAAAAGTTTGACAAACGACTGAGTTGATGCATCAAATCTCAAATAAAATAACTTTTTTCCCACGCCTCATACTTGGTCCAAACCTGTTGTAGGCTATGATGTTGCTTGTGTTGCCCAGAGGGAATGAGGTTCCGGTCTTGGTCAAACAGAAACTTGGCTAATCAGGGTACTGGGCCATGCAGAGGTTTTTAAACCTCAAATGAGCCTGCGAAGTGCATTGGGTACGTTTGCCACTACAAGCACACATACGATTCAGAATCTGTCGTGGTTTCCATTAGTTTCACACACATTCAGTCGTAAACTGTATGTGATTACGTGGTTGGCGTCAAACATGTGTGAGGGTAAATAGATTATATGTATATTGGGAAACAAATGTGAATAGAATGTGTGTGGTCCTCCGATAATAGTTTATGTATCCATACCATTTCAAATTTATTTTATTTGTTAATTTATTTTCACGCAGCAGCTAAAATGTGTTGAAATTATTGTATTAAACATTTTATTTTCAAAATTAATGACATTGAGAATGAATGTATAAATTATTTGATTTGTAAACATTGTTAGTATGTAATCTGTGTGTAAACTTTTCCACTATTAAAATGCAATGCAGGCTTCTATAGACATCTCAATCTCTTTCTGACCCATTGATATCCCCATTAGCGCTGTTCTTCTTAAACCAAGCGGAGTTGACGTTTGGTATCTTAGAAATAAAAATAATCTTTAATGAAATAGGGTGCTATTTTATATAACATTCGCTGATACATCTATTGAAAGTGATATAAACTACCTAATCAAATTTTAATCACTTTTTTATAAGAAATTTGAAAATTAATATTGTATCTCAGTTTCACGAGCTTCCAAATATATTACGTCATAAGTCTCGTTCCAACTTTGTGGAAAACCCAATCATTTTATGGTAGCTGTAGTAATAGTAATTAGCAACCCCTGAAAAGTCTAAAATAGATATATTTTACATCAGGTAAGGACCAAATTAAAACGTGCTATACATCTTGAAATATTTACTGTAAAACACAAAAAAGTTGTATTGAAAGAAACTTTTTAACTTTTGATTTCACATGGGTATATTATGTGAAAGAAATGATAAAAGTTAATTTTTTAAGCTATGGGTCAGTGGCACATCCCATTTATGTATGTTGGCTTTTTGAAGTTGCAGAGCGGTAAACATGATTTACACTCTTCCCGGGTGAAAAGGCTAATTAATCATATTACCATAAAAGTTGATAAATTATGTGCTGCATGTACAACATTTACTCAATTTTACATGCATATGAAAACAACGAGTTTAAAAACTCAGGAACAATTTCAATTATCAATATCGATATTATATATGGGTGTATTGCGGGATTTGGAAAATATGGACATTGAATTGGTCGTAGGACAAGGTTGTATTATGTCTCCATAGTTGTTTAATGTTTTCATGGACTAGTGTATGAAGGATGCTTGTGAGGACGCGATTGATATAGAAATGGACAATGTGAATGTGAGAATGATGTTATATGCAGATGTCATATTAATGGCGGAGGGTTAAATTTACTTGCATAATGCATTTAATCGTTTGAATGTGGTGACAGGAAGAAAGGATCTTCGTATACACTTCTCCAAAACTAAGGTGATAGTTTTTGATAAGGATGGATCTGGAAATGATTGTCAGCTTAGTATAAATGAAAAACGGTTAGAACAGGGGAATGATTGTGTATTTGGGCAGAAAGTTTTGTAAAATGTTTAATGATAGATGGAGAAATCGACAGTTGGGTGAATGCATCTTGGAAAGTAGTTGGATGTATTTGGACTATTGCAAAGAATGAAGTAATATTGAAAGGGTAAAATATGGCAGTATATAAAAGCGTGTTAACATCAACATCGTTGTATGGATATAAATCGTGGACTTATCAGGAAAAACAAAAGAGCAGGGTGAATAAGGTTGTAAAAATATATTTAATAAATGTATGTGGGAAAATTCATATACACAGAGTTAGTAATGAATGGGTGATGATGGAGTATGGTTTAAAAGGGAATTCAATAGGTCAATGTGAAAGAAGATTCTTAATTTTTTGGTCATGTTGGGAAGATTAGTATGGATCGAGTGACAAAACAAATATATTATGGTAGAAGGTGTGGATTAAAAGAAAGAGGTGGGCCATTTAAGACGTGGTTAAATGTTGTAGATGAATGTGGGGAAAAGGATAAAATGTAAGGGTCTTAAGAACCAAAAAGCATGTATTACTCAGTGCATGGATGTGGTTGAAGCAAAGGGTAGAATAGTGTGGAGAATGTGAGTGAGGATGGATTAAGTACGGAGTTGTTGTTTTATGAGCGATATTCACCGTTTCTTGCCTATCTGTAAGCGTAAGAGAACGGCGTGATTTGGTATGAGTACGTACTCGTATGCACGCACGCATACACATGTGTGTACGTAAATAAGTATGTACGTACATATGTATATATATATATACGTATGTATGTAAGTATGTATATATGTTACAAGAGTTCTAGGAAAAGTTTCTCACAGGTTTTATTCATTTTTTAGAAATATGATTTTGCAATATAATATGTTTTTTATCGACTATGATGAATAAATCCTGAAAGTTAAGATCTATATAAACATAAATATTTAGTAAAAATAACATTCCTAAAATCTAAAATTTTGAGTTTAATAACAACCTAAGAAGTTAAAAAAATATAGTTTTCTAATTGTTCAATAATTTGATAATCAATCAAATAGATCTGATAATTTAAAATCCGGCAGTGTGTAACAAGTTTACAGATGTAAACAGAGTTATATCTTGTTTCAATGTTTGTGGAAGCATATTTTTATGTAAATGTTATAACTGCAACGTTAAATATTAGTTTTTAAGGATATAAATACTAAGTCGAGCTTTGACATCGTAGCCATACGCTCAGTGCAATAGCTACTAGTATTTAAGTTGTATATGTATCACGAGCAGTGTTTAAATTGAGCCCTATAATCTAAATGATGATATAAATACACGATATACAAGCTTTTATTTCTTTAAATCTATTTTATTTAAAATAAAAAATACTACCTAAATTTATACAGTGAAATATCATAAAACTTGACATCACCTTAACGCCCTTGACTCTGTTGAGTGCAAGCCTAAAACCTATCATGTGGGATGGTGGGCGGGATGTCTTTGCAACCGACCAAAGTATCCTTCCGCGCCAACAAGAACAGATGGATCACGGAAACCGTATATAGCGCTAGCTACTGGACAGGACTTGCGGGAAAATCATACGTTTGGAAATTTCAGTTTTCTTGAGAACGAGAGAAATGTTTATGTTAATATTTTCAACACCCCTTCTAAGATAATGTATCATTGTTTATTAATTATTACATTTTCTTATTTTTTTGTTATGAATCTTGCAGTTTTCTATTGAAAGATGTCAATTTTATCGATATTGGATTACTGTTAAAATTATAGAGAAGGTGTGTATATAATAATTATAACTTATTAAACATGCTTCTATTCTTGAACAAACCGTTTCCGAAAAGAAAATTGCAAAGCAATAAAAATTCTTGAAGGTAACCCTTTGTTCCTATGGATCTGCATTTCCACGCCAAATGAAAAGGGCCAATCACCTTAAACCACTTCTGGGTTCTCGTAGTGGAAGATTTTATGGAATAAAAAAATAAATCAATAATCAATACTAGATAAATAAATTAATATCAATTTATCAAGTAAGGGTGTATTTGTACCCCTCCTCCCACGCAGACCATTAAAATATACTATTTCGTCAAAACACCAATTTCACAAACGTATTTTGTGATCATGACAAAAATTGAACCCGAGACCACTACGAGATCAACAGATGCGCTACTGACTGATCCATAGGGTCAGATATTTGTGAGTGTTAAAAATATATTATAAAGTTGGTTCTCGACATGCATGGATTCGAGATAAGTGAATTCATAAATACGTGCTGTGATACTTTGATATAAGATTATAAGTGTCATCAATCAATCTCCACTTTGAACATAATAGATGGCATTCTTAGTGATCTGATGAAAATCTTAGAGTTTCACCAATATTCGTTTGTTTCTTCCATGAGTGCAGGTAACTTTCCCTTTAAGTTCATAATCGGTGACCTGGCGGTCTAGGGGTAGGGTGTCAGACTTCTGTGCTGGCGGTCGGGGTTCAATCCTCGGTTCCGGCACAGATTTATCTGATTACCAAACCCTTCCTTCACCTCNGTGAATGTGGGGAATGCCAGGCTTCCACCGTGGTTCGGATTCCACGTTAAACTGTAGGTCCTCCATTTCATCTCACATTCACCCTACCATTACACATGAGCGTAAGTGCGTATAGCCCGAACGGGTAGTAAGACGCGGTACTAGTAATAATAATAAGTTCATAATCAGAATATGTTTAGTTTTAATTATCCTTTGGAACAAACATATGTCAATCATATTAAATCACAGTTTGACTTACGCGGTTTTCCAACTTCCATGGAAAACCTTTGGAAAAACTAAACTATGTCGGTTGAGGACTAATTGTACACCTATTAATTTTTATACTTCTATAAAGCCACATGGCTGACCCACTTACAGATGAGTTAGAAACTTGAAATTTGGCAAACCTTTAGCTCCTAGCTTGTAACTGACGGGGGGTAAATTCCAAAAAGTTTAAAAAATCAATTTTTAAGCCCCGAAAAAAATTCAAAATGTTGGAGCAACTTTAAAGTCGGTGCGGACCTTTCTTTGGAGGTCTCTTGTGGCTAAACGGTAAGACCTATTTTTTTTTTTTAAAAAAGGCTCTAAAATTACATTAGTTTACATCCACTTGCAAAGAAAACTCACTGGGGTTTCGGGGCAGAGCACTCAACGAGAAAAGCGAGTAATCTATAAATACATGTACAGGTCTCCCTAGACGCCATCCTGGTTTCAAGTTCTCCGTTTATTTGTACCACAGAAGTAAATTGCCGTGACACAACTCACACCTCTTCACTAGCTTCTCTCCCCCGACTATTGTGGGCCAATCAGGGTTAAAACGCGAATAGCAGCTTACTGTTAAAAAATAAACCTCCAATTCTGCAAGTTTGGAAAACATGAGTGTTGGCTCCCAAACGGCCGGCCATCTGTTATCAGCGCTCCCCGCTGTCATGGCTGGACAGTTAGTTATTCTCTGCAAGACTTGTTCCCTGGAGAGATATTAATAACAGCGTAGAGTGTCTCTCGCATACCGGACTGGACAATGAGGATCTTCGGTCAGACATATTTTGTCATAACTGACAACCACAGCGTAGTGAACTACTCCACATGAATATTGTATAAATTCCTTTCTGGGTACGCATCGAAATATAATAAGGCTATTTAAATAGTTTGTTAGTGAAAAGCATGGTAAATATCTTTGAATATACTAGGTTTTTAGTACAAACAAATATTATGCTGATCAGTTTTAAATTTTTAAATTGTATTTTTTACTTGAGTTAACCAGATGAATAAATAAAAAGATAAAGAGGAATATATTACCATACATTTTTGTTGATATTAATTTAATATCGTAATGTTGTCAGTTTTTAGTAAATTACATTGGCCATATGTACACATTTATTTCACCTAGTCTTATTAATATTCTGGGATGTACGAATTTTAATTACGTTCATGGAGTAGAGATTAATGATACCCGATTTAAAGAAAAGGCACCCACATTTAAGTGGAAGAAGAGTTAAAAACCATTTAGTAAAAATATTCTTACTTGACCCGGCCAGTATTTGAAAGCCTACTTAAACTTAGCCGGCAATTAAGATTATATGAACCTGACATCTAGTCCGTGTGTCCACCGATGCAGTAAACACGGGAGTCCAATCAAAGCTATATGGCTTAGTGAACCGATGATTTTACTACTGAACCCTTCAGGATTAATCTTTCTTTAATGCCGATTCCATGACAAATGTTTTCATGGGTGTGTGAATCCTTAAAATGCAGAAATTTGAAGTCAAATTTCCTTTTATTCTAATCCTTCGCAAATATGAAACATTTCAAAGGAAGGGGGAAAAAACATATATTTCATGAATACATTTAAAATATCTCAGTATAAATAAATATTATATAAGATAACATTTGTAGTACAGCTACTAAACAGTATTTTAACACAAACTTATGATTAAGTGGCATATATAACGTGACTATGGATAAAACAGGTCAGTGTGCAAAAAATGCATGTTCAAATATCAGTTTTAACCGTTCTTCGCACGGATAAGCCGCATCAAAATATTTCAAAATCATTTTAATATTTCCCCCATATGCGATGCTGAGCTACTGATGGCAATCACAAACCAAATACGTCAATTTAAAAAAAAACTCTTTTAAAGATATTTCCTAGTCCACAAACTGAGTACACGAATTAACGCAATGCATTGACAATGCAATATCGACACAAGCACTATCATAATATTAGTGAAACGAATTAAAATATACTAATACAGAATTATGTTGGAAAAAAGCGCATCTCATTTCACCAAAGACCATAATCAATGAAATAGTATACTCTTTTATAGAAACATATTAAATATTGAGCATCATGATTTCCTAAAGTGAATGATAGTCCCGAAGCTATGTCGCCAGAGTTTATTTAAATTGTTATGTCGTTCTTAGATTGGCTGTATGTTCGCAATATTTTTTGATTTACATTAATATATTTTTAGTTTTAATATTTCTTTATTTTTAGATATTTTTCGTCTCTCTTTAATATTTGAATCATTTTCACAATATCAAGATTTTTTTGTATTATCTTATAAAAATTGTAGGTTCCCCCTCTCAGCTTCCTCTTATTTCAATGCACCTAGTTTTTAATTTCCAAATTTTACCATTTTAACGGTTATGTGGGGTAGTTACCAGCTTGATAAAACTATATTGTCTTCCGTGATGAAAAATAGATTTTCTAAATATTTTGGAAATATTTCAAGTTACTTCCCCCCTTTAATAGTTCCTACATTCCTAATTTGAAATTTTTAAACAATATGTTTATTTTTATGTTACTACAAAATTTAGACTTTTAATAATATTAATAGTTTTCTATATAAGTCGAACTTATTTCAAGCTCTTCAATTTCCAAGGATTCATTTTAAAATTATATAATATGTTCAGACTTCATTCAGCTATCGGGAAAGGTCTATTTACTTTCATGCCCAATTTTAATTTTTTACCTCATCTAAAAAGTGTTGTCTAGTTATATAACCCCTTAACCCATTTCCTCATTTCATAAAACCACATTTTTACATTTTCAGATTTTGTTTAGTATAATATGGGACAATCACTATTACACCTTCCTTATAAATTTCAGCTTTCCAATATAGAAATACCTTCTATTTTTCTGAACTTACACAAACACACACACAAGCATCCACCCATTCATTAAAACACCTACTTTCTGCTTTAAATATAAGAGATATCACCAAATATTTTTTACTATAAAAATATACATGAAAGTCTGTAATGCCCTTAACCATTTGCCCCTGGTTTAAAGCAAAGCAAATATAATATAGGCATACAACGTTGTAAATGCACTGTACTTCATTCACAGTTTCATATAAGTGTATGTTATGCCAATTTGAAAAATATTAATAATTGAACTCACTTGCCAAAGGAATTGAAAACATTTCGGATATGGACACTTCATTATAAAATGTATTTATAGTAGCTTTTCAACTCAGTTATTGTGTAGCTTGGTTGGCTTATAGATTGGCTTCATACGATTATAGGGTTAAAAGACTTCCTATAGGCAATTAGTCAGCTTAGAGAGATTCTAAACGCAATTAATTGGTTAATATATTCCTTGAAATAAATCATCAGTTTAAGATAATCTCTACCTAAAAATTAGTAGGTTAGTTGACTCCATACACGTATTTAGTATTTAATTCCTACATCCAATTAGTAGTAGTTTAATTTAACCCTTACACGTAGTCCTAATTAGTGGATTAAGATACTTTCTACATGCTGTTAAAGAGTTAGGTTAAGAGACTCCATACACTTAATGAGTTTATATATATGATAAAATACGATTACACCCGTACATGAATATACATAGCATGTACAATGGTCCTTGGTGTCCTTGATTCCCAGGATTCATGGGATTCTCTTTAAATTGAACACGTATTTAAGACAAAGTATCATCATCAATAATAACAACTATAATATAGTAGATGAAAGCCATTTTTTACGGCTAGTTTGCTTTACGGCTATTATGTTAAATTATTTATGTAGTTTATTTCTATTAGCGCAAACCTCCTACCAGGTGGTAAGGTCGTAAACCATTGCCGTCCACACCGGCGTAATTCAACTAATCCTATAACACTATATTCGCCCTCAGATAACTGCAACCTGAATATCTGACGATAAAATCGTAATAGTGTGACCATTATATTACCATGAATAAACCATTATCTCAATCCCATTATCAAATTCTCACTTGGCTGGAATTTAGTAGAGATACACCAAACATCACTACTTTTAACATCAGAGTTTAACGGAGAAATTTATTTCTAGGAACTTATCTGTCTTGGGAAATCCCTTAGTAAGATACTTCAAGGATATTTTTAACAGTAAATCCACCTAAAGAAACTTAAAATGTTTTAACATAATTTAGGTTGTAAATATTATTTTTATGATTTCAATAAGATACTAGGCTAAACATTTATGAGTAAAATAAACCATTAAAAAAAACTGAGAGATATTAAGCCCCAAAATCCTCCCCTTGATACTAACCTGTTCATTATACTCATATTTGGCTGTGTAGGAGTTGATCTTTTAACGTTATCTCTGAAGAATTGCGTTTGTTGACCCAATTTTTTTTTCTCTAAATATAACTGTCAGTTTATGGCCATAAGTTACATAAGTCAAATGGAATGGCATTAAATTACATTTAGGGTGAGATCGTAGATATTCCAATGCAATAAATGTCATGACGGTAAATTAAAGTTTTCTTGACATTATCTAAATAGAGGCGATAATAAAATGTCACATTTCTTGAAAACACATTTTACCCTGAATGTTAACAGCCTTTGACGGATAGCACTGGGTCCCATATTATAAGCTACACCATGGTATAATTCTTCAAGGTAGCCCCTTTCGGGATGTACGGAGCGTGCATTCAACGTAGGACTCCTACTACGAGCACTCATTGTACATGAAATATATTAAAGAACAAGACGTTTAATCAACGATGAGGCGACACTGACTTACTAATTAACCAACGTTACAAATAAAATGGTAATTAATTTTAAATATAATAACAGGGGTTTAAATTGATTTTAGTGATTTTTTTTCCACAACCCAATTAAATATGAGTCAATTTTGTTTGCTTGTAATTCTGTTTTAATTCTATTTTAATAAAATTTCATAAAATACAAACTTTTTTTTGCAGCCAGAATTGGTATAATATGAATATTTTGTTAGTTTTATTGTATAGGTATTGATTTTATCTATCAAAAGGAAGACTGCAAATAACATTACTTGAAATTAGATCTAGTAACAGCTATGTGTGTCAGATAAGGCCCTTTATTTGAAAATGGGAATAGTTTTCCCTTTAAAGTAACATTTGTCAATGCTTTTATTTGTTTTTCTGGGAAGTGTAATAGATAGTTATATTATTTGTAAATATCTCCTATTTTTCTAAGTTTGTCAGTCCAAAATAAACAACTTGAAAATTTAATATGTTTTGTGAAATTAAATTTTAATTTTCACCGTAATCCGAAACAAATATTCGGACATTTAAAATTAATTCTGAGACAGTAGATGTTTCAAGATCGAAATATAAGAGATGAGACAGGTTTGTTTGGGATGTAATTGATTTTATTGAGATTGTATTGTATTGTAATTATTGAAACTTATTTTTAAACATAGAGCCAAACATAAATATCGGTAATATAATGAACTAGTAGAGCATAGCTAGCTTAGAAAAGTATAAGGCATTTTAATCGGAATATTATTACTTTGTAAATAGTAACAAATAATTATTGTCGTTATTAATATCACTATTGAATATAAATTTAGTTGACCCAAAAGAATTCCAAATCAGTGGCCACGTGATCTAACGCACTAATTCGTGTTGGACTGGCTTGCCAATTACGAAGGATATTTGGGTTCAAATTCTTATCAGGTATACATATGGTTTTATTGAATTGTTTCCAACTCTCCCATCATGCAAATGTAGGTATACTTCCTTTAAAATGGTACTTTTTTCATCTTCATTTCATGACTGTAATTACTGTTTGCATATTATTGTGAATGGTTGTTTAAACTTAGTTCAAATAAAATACATAATATTATAAAGACCCCATATTAAATAAAACTTATAAGTAATACTACCTTCAGTTTGATTAAAATAAACACTTTATATTTATTAATACATAAGATTATAAATGCAGTTCTATCCTAGGGTAGAGATGGCCAAGGTAACGTGGAGCTATATTGGTAGAATATTTAGTAAAAACTTATCTTGGTATATCCAGTTGGGGGTTGGAATCCCGACTTCTACGTCATCCGATAGCCAAACCAGATAATATTGACGTTTATTTCGCGTGTAAATTGAGGCTGGTAGTTTTATGTTGATCATAAAGACAT
This sequence comes from Timema douglasi, assembly GCA_901482245.1. Lineage (NCBI taxonomy): Eukaryota > Metazoa > Arthropoda > Insecta > Phasmatodea > Timematidae > Timema > Timema douglasi. Next base: position 1,881 of record CABEEJ010006916.1, on the reverse strand, counting down.
GTCTTTGAAAATAAGTTACAAGAATAAAACCAAATTATTTCTCATGATACATTATTTAAACTTTTCTATAACATTGTATTATATTGTTTAAAATGGGTCAAAATAATTACTATATTATACAAATATTGATATTTTTGTTGTGCATTAGAAATTACTAAATTATTCCTAGCGTTTCAAGGTATTACATATTGATTGTAACATGATCCTGCCTTTAGCGGCTGTTGATATAATAGGAGAGCAGGTAGGGTTAGCAGGGGTGTTAAACAACTTATCGGAAAAAGATTGGCTCTTTTAAACTCCATGCTTTGTTTCAACTATGCAAAACACATTATTTTTAGTACATGCTTTTGTGTTATGAAGCGAACGCTTGCTGCTATTGCATTAGAACACAATAGGGCTTAAACGCCGATATTTATATAATATGCTTTTCAGCTCTTGCATAAGTGAAACTAAGCAGCCTATAGCAAAGACTAAATATCAAAGTATCAATGTTTTTAATACATTTGCGAGTCAAAATAAAAGCTATAATTTAAGAGAAAAATAAAAAACTAAACTAGTTCAGCGAAATGTAAGGCTTGAAATTCAATAATATTTTATTTTTTTATTTTATTAGGCTAACGTCATAATACTATGTTTCGCTTTTAATGACATGAATAAGCTTGTGGAGGAATATTTAATAGGAAAAGTAAATTTTAAATTAATTCATAAGTATTTGTCTGGAGAGAGAGAGAGAGAGAGAGAGAGTAAGAAACTGCATTATACCTTACCTGGAAATTAACTCCCGGTTGAAGTCCATATCATACCTAACTGTTAGAAATATTTTTATCCTTAAGTAAAATTACATTACGGGAAAAATCAACAACGAGATAATTACTTTAGAAATGTTTCATAAACAAAAAATATGTTGCCACTGGTCAAAGGGTTTGAAAGCTATTGCTCTACTTTATAATATTTAAATTAAATGAAGCACAGCGTGCACAGATGGGTACAAAAAAGATATCCTTGGATACTTATTTGAAACGATAACAATTGCAGATCTCCAAATGTCACCACCTATAGTACAATAAGTTTAAGTCTCCTGTAATAGTACAAATTTTTTACTTCAATTAAAATTGGTCTTTTAAAAAAATCTTTTGTGAGTAGGCCAACTCTTCGATGAAGTTCTTAAAACTAACTTATTTACTATCATAATTGTCTGAAGGTAAAATTGAGAACAAATGTACCTTGCAATTGTGTGGCAATAGTAATAACCACAATAATTAGCCAACTAGGATATAATTTAGAGCCAGATACCTCCACTACCAACAAATTAGACTAAACGAGCTTGACGTTTAGTCCGTGCGCCCAGCGTTGTGGGTTGGATCTTTAAACATATTGGTGATCATAAGTTAGATACTGAAGCTAGGGAGCACTCCCATATAATAATACTAGCATAAGTACCTGGCGTTGCCTGGGGTAACCACGTAATGCATTGCGTGGATACCCAGGGCAACGCTTTTCTTTGCTTCATACAGAGAGATAAAAAAAATAGATTAAATTTATTAAAAGTATGGCAGGAAGAAATAAGAACCGTCTGGTCAAAAATATATAATTACAGCTTGAAGGCGCACATGATTGTGCAGAGGAGCTACTAATTTTGAAATTTTCATCCTCTGCGTGTGGTAGATATAACGTAATGCTCATTACAGACAGACAGATAAACTATTTAATTAATATATATTGTTTAACAGTTGCTTACCTTCCCAATTCATTTTCGACATAGATTTTCTTATTCACTCTCTTCACTGTAGCATTAGCCACAAGCTAACCACAACCAAAACAAATACAACGGACTTACCCAATTGTACCGACCCCACCTGCTGCTGGCTCGACTCACGCACG
>CABEEJ010006915.1:0-35521 GCA_901482245.1 Timema douglasi | reverse complement strand
GTCATGGCAGTAAGACCATCTTGTGTTGTCATGGCAGTAAGACCATCTTCTGTTATTTTGGCTGTAAGACCATCTTGAGTTGTCCTAGCAGTAAGACCATATTGTGTTGTTCTGGCAGTAAGACCAACTTGTTTTGTCCTGGCAGAAAGTCTATCTTGTGTTGTCTTGGCAGTAAGACCATCTTGTGTCTTCTTGGCAGTAGGACTACCATGTGTTTTCCTGGCGTTAAGACCATCTTGAGTGGTTCTGGCAAGAAAATCATTTGTGTTGTTCTTGCAGTAAGACCATCTTGTGTTGTCCTGGCAGTAAGACCATATTGTATTTTTCTGGCAGTAAAGCCATCTTGAGTTGTTCTGGCAGTAAGACCATTTTGTTATTTCTTGGCGGTAAGACCATCTCGTGTGTATCTTGGCAGTAATACCATCTTTTTTTGTATTGGCAGTAAGGCCATCTAGAGTTGTTCTGGCAGTAATACCATCTTTTGTTGTATTGGCAGTAAGGCCATCTTTAGTTGTTTTGGCAGTAAGACCATCTTGTTTTGTATTGGCAGTAAGGCCATCTTGAGTTGTTCTGGCAGTAAGACCATCTTATGTTGTTCTGACAATAAGACCATTTTATGTTATTCTGGCAGTAGGACCATCTTGTGTTGTTCTGGCGGTACGATCATCTTGTGTTGTTCTGGCAGTAAGACCATCTTATGTTGTTTTGGCAATAAGACCATCTTCTGTTGTTCTGACATTAAGGCCATATTGAGTTGTTCTGGCAGTAAGACCATCTTGTGTTTTCCTGGTGATAAGGCTATTTTGTGTTGTTTTGGCAGTAAGACCAACTTGTGTTGTTCTGGCAGTAAGACCATCTTATGTTGTTCTGGCATTAAGACCATTTTGTGTTGTTCTGGCGGTAAGACAATGTTGTGTTGTTATGGCATTAAGACCATCTTTTGTTGTTCTGGCAGTAAGACCATCTTATGTTGATTTGGCAGTAAGATCATCTTATGTTGATTTGGCAGTAAGACTATCTTGTGTTGTTCTGGCAGTAAGACCATCTTATGTTGTCCTGGTAATAAGACCAACTTGTGTTGTTGTGGCAGTAAAACCAACTTGTGTTGTTCTGGCTGTAAGACCATCTTATGTTGTTCTGGCATTAAGACCATTTTGTGTTGTTCTGGCGGTAAGACCACCTTGAGTTGTTCTGGCAGTAAGACTAACTAGTGTTTTCCTGGCAATAAGGCTATTTTGTGTTGTTCTGGCAGTAAGACCATCCTTTGTTGTCCTGGCAGTAAGACCATCTTGTGTTGTTCTTGCAGTAAGACCAACTTGTGTTGTCCTGTCATTAAGACCATCTTGTGTTGTCCTAGCAGTAAGACCGTCTTGTGTCTTCCTGGCAGTAAGGCCCCTTTGTGTTGTTCTGGCAGTAAGACCATCTTGTATTGTCCTGGCTGTAAGACCATTTTGCGTTGTTCTTTCAGTAAGACCATCTTGCGTCTTTTTTGTAGTAAGACCATCTTCTTTTGTCCTGGCAGTAAGACCGTCTGATGTTGTTCTGGCAATAAGACACTCTCTTTATTTTCCTGGAATTAAGACCATCTCTCGTTTTTCTGGCTGTAAGACCATTATTTGTTGTTCTGGAAGTAAGACCTTCTTGTGTTGTCCAGGAATTAAGATCATCTTTCATTTTTCTGGCAGTAAGACCATCTTGTTTTGTCCTGGAATTAAAACCATCTTGCGTTTTTCTGACTATAAGACCATCTTGTGTTGTTCTGGAAGTAAGACCATCTTGTGTTGTCCAGGAATTAAGATCATCTTTCGTTTTTCTGGCAGTAAGATCATCTTGTTTTGTCCTAGAATTAAAACCATCTTGCGTAGTTCTCAATGTAAGACCATCTTTTGTTGTTCTTGTAGTAAGACCAGCTTTTTTTTGTCCTGGCACTAAGACCGTCTTCTGTTTTTTTGGCAATAGACCATTTTGTGGTATCCTGGATTTAAGACAATCTTTCGTTTTTCCGGCATTAAGACCACCTTTTGTTGTTCTGGCAGTAAGACCATCTTTTGTTGTTCTGGCAGTAAGACCATCTTTTGTTGTTCTGGCAGTAAGACCATCTTGTGTTGTCCTGGCAGTATGACCACCGTTAACTAATATTTGGTCAATCGTAGTCAAGTTGGTTTTAATTCAAAATGTTTTTAAAATAATAGTTATGATAATATTACTATTGTTTTGATTTATTCATAGCTTAGTTATTATTTTTACTTATACGAAAAATAAAACACATAAAATTATTTTCGACCAATTATGTATTTGACTATTCAATTTGAAATATACTTTATTTTACAAAATTTTAATGTGTTTGGTTTTTCTATACATGATTTGAAACTCATCCAACTTGTTTTCCATTTTTTACAATAAATATTGTATTCATAAGTATATTTTATCATATTAACACAAATCACACTACAATTCAAATATTTGAAGCCAAAAGATTTTGTTAGAAAGTGTTGTTGAATTAAAGTAAGATACATTTGTAGTTGATCTTTTAGCACGATATGCTCTCTTTCGAGGCTGTAGCTTGGACCATGTGGTCTTTCAAGTCCGGAAAAAGACTACCTCAGTGAGCGAGAAATTGATGAAAATAAGGAAGATGCAGGCGTGCCAGAGCGTATGTCTGAGGATCATTGTGGGCGAACCTTGGTATGTCCGGAATGAGACTCTGCATCGCGACCTGGATATGCCTACCATCAAGGACCACTTCCGGGGAATGGCGCAGTCCTTCTACGCCATACTTCTCGGTGTCTCCAATCCTCTTATCCAGGGGCTTGGGAACTACGTCATCGACCCTGGTAGGTGCCATCGACGTCCCAAAGACCTGCTCGGACAAGCGAGATGTGACAACAGTGGTTCGGGAGGCTCTCACCCAGCCCTGCATAGAGTAGTGTCTCCGCACGTAACTCTAAAGAAAACCTTATTCGGTTCCCCAAATACTGTATCCCCCCCACTATTATTAATAATGTTTTCTCTGTTCCAGAACTTCGTGAAACGCGACAACCCGTCTTTTAATTTTCGCGAACCACACGGTGTGACCAATTGGTCGGTACGTGTTGGAACTTGCTCTCGTGCTCCCCTTCAGGGCAGAGGGGTAGGCGAGGAAGAGGACAATCTGTAATACACGGGTTCTTGTGGGTTACCGCCGGGGAAGGGAAAAACTGTTCCTTTAGTGGAACAGTTGCTACTGCTCCATCATTGGACCTGTTCCTTTTACCTGCTCCTTTTCGTCACAGTCACTATACTATATTCGTACCTACTCCCAGCATAGTTTTTTTTAACATTGCGTCTACTGCCCGTTCGGTTGTACGCATTTATGCTAATTACGCCAACATGTTAGGAATTAAGATGGCTGATTCTAGAGGAAGTGCACCCACCTTTGTTTGGAATGATAGTTAAAAACGTTTAGGAAACAATCACCCTCAGTGCACCCAACTGGAATCGAACCTTAATCTCCCCGTCATCGGCAATACAGTCTAGCGCGGCAACCTTTTTGATATCGCAGAGTCCATATGGGTTTTAAAAAAAAGTTTGGCTAGTTTTAAAAAAAGTAAAATCAAAGAAAGTAGAGAAAAAAAAAGTTCAATTTTACATTTCCCATGTAGTAATTAGTTATTAAATCCATGTTTTGAACAATTTTTTTTTGCTAAATATTTTGTGGGCTATATAAAAAAAGATCATTCAATGGACCGTAGGCTGCTGACCCTTGTCTTAAACTCATTTTATCACCAAGCTGGTCCCTTCACTGTTAATCATCAGGGTAACAATTTATTGTAAGAATACATCACATAGTGTGTTTATATTGTAGAAATAATGTTTGTACCACGAAATTTTTCCCCTGCAAAACTCATTTGTGACTCTCCAACAAACTATAAACTAGGCCTCTAATAGATAAGGAAGGTTGCGCCGGATCTGATCTCAGTGCTGTGACATGAACACAAAGCATCCACTTCCTTTATACTGTACGACTGCTCCAAAAATCTCCGGGTCATAAAAGATCAAGGTTGATCCAGACCTGTTACAGCGCTATTTGTGACAGAGAAACTAGGAGCAAGGTTGCTCTGGACCTGTTTCAGCACTGCCTGTGACAGAATAACTAGGAGAAAGCTTCTCCTGGACCTGTTCCATCACTGCCTTTGGCAAAGAACCTAGGAGCAAGGTTGCTCTGGACCGGTTCCATCACTTCCTGTGACAGAAACCTAGGAGCAAGGTTCCTCTGGAGCTGTTACAGCACTACCTGTGACAGAGAACCTAGGAGCAAGGTTCCTCTGGAGTTGTTACAGCACTTCCTGTGACAGAAACCTAGGAGCAAGAATATCTGGACCTGTTCCATCATTGCCTGTGACAGAGAACCTAGGAGCAAGGTTCATCTGGAGTTGTTACAGCACTACCTGTGACAGAGAACCTAGGAGCAAGGTTCCTCTGGAGTTGTTACAGCACTTCCTGTGACAGAAACCTAGGAGCAAGAATATCTGGACCTGTTCCATCATTGCCTGTGACAGAGAACCTAGGAGCAAGGTTCCTCTGGAGTTGTTACAGCACTACCTGTGACAGAGAACCTAGGAGCAAGGTTCCTCTGGAGTTGTTACAGCGCTATTTGTGACAGAGAAACTAGGAGCAAGGTTGCTCTGGACCTGTTACAGCGCTATTTGTGACAGAGAAACTAGGAGCGAGGTTCCTCTGGACCTGTTACAGCGCGTATTTGATCCGTCAACCAGTGACAAAAAAGGAACAGCTCTTTTCGTCTGTCAGGAACAGGTTGTGAATGTGACGTCAGAGGAGCAGGTACAAAGCAGCAGGTTGTTACTTCACAACTCACCCATAGTTATCACACATTGGACGGAGTCCAGGTGCAGTGTAGGGATAACTCTTTCACTTCTCTCTCTGTGGTTGTAGTAGACGTATAGTTTCCCTGTGTCCTCTGCGCCTCTGTCACCTAGTTTTAGTGAGTTGTGATTGAACATCTTATTCAATTAGTTCAAGACCATACAGTATTATATGAAACAAACATTCCAGACCTCATGAGGACGAACCTGAAGAATGAGATATGGGGAAAGATTGCTATTGAACTGAATTACTCGAACGGTAAGAGTAATATTCTAGATTTTTGTAGTTAGTTAAATTAATCTACAGTAGTTTGTACAACCCATTAGAAGAACTAGATGTTACTAGACACTGCGTATAAAGTAGATTAAAATTTTCGTCTGTTTCCTTTTTTTTTTAAATAAGAAAGTAGAGTAAAATTAAATTTATTTAATTCAGAGTCTGACTCGGAATCCAAATCCATCAGAATTTGCTCTCATCCACACGCCATACCACCTATTGTACCACTGGGCAGAGACGGAGGGGATCTAGGACATCGATGGAAGGGAGAGGGTCTTGACGTGGGCGATGAGATCCGGCTGCGACAGCTCGATCCTGAGGGCGAGGAGGTTGGAGAAGAGGGTCGCCTGGTGGACCCCAGAGATTACTAGGAAGAGGAAGGAGGTCACTCGGGCCAGACGGAGAAGGCAAGACGCGGAGGACAGACGCGCGTTCGTGAGGGTCAGGAACGAGGAGGCAATCTGGAGAGGGTTCGTCTCCAGCACAGGTAACCAGGACCCATGGGGCTTGGTTTACAAGCTCACCATGGGTAAGGTACGACAGGCGCAGGTCGTGGCTGAGCCAAGAGTTGATGGTTTTGTTACAGATGATGCTGCGAATACTGTGAGGGCGGTGTTGAGAGTCATTGTTCCAGATGATGACCCCACCAGGGACACTGAAAGACATTAAGCCCTGAGAACGGAGGCAATGGAGGACTACGCTGGAATGGACGTTCCTCTCTTCAACAGAGATAGTGAAGAAGTCCTGGAGATTCCTCTCCGAATACCTGCTGGCGATAGCCAACCAGATTATGTAGGAGGGCCGTTTCCCCGACCCGTGGAAGGCAGAAGAGCTGAGGATACTGTTGAAGCCACCGGATCGGCACCCGGCAGATCCGAAGTCTTACCGACTGTTGACTTTGCTCAACGTGCTCGGTAAGGTGATTGATAAGCTGCTAGCTTTGAGGCTCTGGGACCATATACAGGTATATGATTTACTTGATGATCGGCAGTATGGGTTTCGTCCCGGAAGAGGAACAGTGACTGCTCTGGAGAGGGTCCTTCGCGACGTATCCGAGAGAAACTGCCGATACGTGCTGGCCATCTACTTGGACATCTCGGGTGCTTTCAACAGTGCCTGGTGGCCGGGGATCCTGGAGAAGCTGAGGAGAACTGGATGTCTGAAGAGCCTGTATGAGGCGGTGAGAGATTACTTTAAGAACCGTACGACTGGGCTGTTCTTGGAGTAGACGGAGCCCGTGAAGTTCCTGACTCAGGGCTGCCCCCAGGGGTCAGTACTGGGTCCAGCCTTGTGGCTACTGAGCTTTGACGATTTCTTGAAACTGCATTTTAAAGACGGAATCAGTTGTTATGCCTATGCAGATGACGGTCTTCTACTCGTCAGGGGCAACACAAGGATCGAGCTGGAGACCAAGGAGAAGAACGCCATGGAGATGGTGATCGCGTGGGAAGAGGAGGCCCAGCTCACGTTTTCAAGGGAGAAGACGAAGATGACCCTCCTCAAGGGGAAACACTCGGAGATGAGGCATCTGATGGTAAGCATGGGTGGTGCGCCTATAGGATACGTAAGGGTAAACAGGTATCTAGGTGTAATGTTAGATGAGGGTTTGTTTTTCAATGCTCATTTCAGAATGGTTGCGGGAATGGCGAAGGCTGCGTTCGGGATGCTCATCTGAGTATCGAGGACTTCCTGGGGATTGGACTTCTCGACTCTACGAAGGATGTACAAGGCCCTGGTGGAGTCGGTGCTGACCTATGGATGCGTAGTGTGGCAGCATCAGATGGAGGTTAACAGCAGCAGGATCATCCTTCTGAGAGCATAGAGGTATGAGCTTCTCGCAGTCACCAAGGGGTACAGTACAGTCTCACATGATGCTTTGCTTGTTGTTGCGTGGGTTTTGACAATCAACCTGCTCGTTAGGGAAAGGGTTGGGCGAAGAAGAATGGACTGGACCTGGACGAAGAGAGGAGGAACGGACGGCATGATTTACTTGCCACCTGGCAGGTGAGATGGGACAGGTCCACCAAAGGAAGAGAGACTTATCGGTACTTGCCTTCTGTGCAGGAGAGGATGGAGAGTGATTGGGTCAGTACGCCACTCTTCACCGGTCATGGAAACTTCAACACGAAGCTGCATTGCTTCGGGCTGAAGGAGAACCTGGATTGCGAGGCCTGTGGTGCCCACAAGGACGCGGAGCATGTGCTGATGGCCTTTGAGCGGTTCGAGAAAGAGATAAGAATCCTTAGGTTGGAGGTGGGCGAGCCATTCTCACGGACGATGATGGTGAGGGATGCCAGAAGCTGCGCGTGCTTCCTGAGGTATGCTACGGCGTTCGGGAAGACGAAGGAAAGAAGAGCTAGAGGTATCGTGGGTTAAGTTGACTAATATTGTGCTTTTTTTTACAGATCGTAGGTATAGGTTGGTAAGTTACTATTTATGTATTTTTAGGGTAATAGAGATAGGTACGTAATAGCGTGCGATGTGTGCTAGTTTATAGGATTAGGCATATAATGTAAACTGCGTGCGATTCATGCTGGAGGTAGGGTTGTGAGAGGTTAGGTTAGGATAGGACACGGCCAGTGGCTCTGGTCTTGTTCTTGTTGGAGGATTTTTGTTAATGCTTCTTTTTCAAAATCTAAATGCAATTTAGCATTGATTGCTCTCTTTGGCTTTAAATTCAAGATACGGAGGCGGTCTTCGGAAGGGCCGGGGTGGGTACCTCCACGAGGTCCCCGCTGGGCAACGTAGGGTAAAGACTTAGTGTCGATCCCTACGGCTGAATCCCACCTCCCCCACGTGGTGAACACCCACTGCAGGGGGTCCTCCCACCCTCGGATACGGGTGAATGCGTATACGAGGGGTTTTCCCATGCTCGTTGCAGCGTCACTTGCCCCTAGAAGCCGTGGTTGCGCTGCGAAAAGTCTCTAGCTTAAGTCCGGCGTTGCGGAAAGAGGTCCCAATTGGGCGATAAAGGGAGTCCTTTCTGTCCCTATCTACTTTCTCGCTAAACCACTGCCAAGGGAACGGGCTTGGGAAAATTAGCGGGGAAAGAAGACCAACTCGCACGGAGCCAAAGTTTCTCTCTAGGGTTTGCCTTTTGCATTTCCTTGACGAAGTGGTGTCGAGCCGAGGCCGTCAAAATCAGGCTTTACCGGAGAGTGACATTGTACTCGACATAGCACTGCTTTGGGTACTATAGGTGAGGCGACAATTGTATCTCCTCGGAAGAGACTCTCTTCTGATACTTTTGCCACAAACAGCTCAAATGAAAATCTTGATTTACATCTCCTTTAAAAATTGGAATGGAATTGAGTGTTCACAGGGAAAAAGTCAACTCAAACTAAGTTACTTTTGTAAAAAAAAAAACTGTTAAAAATCAATTTGATAATTACCGTTGATGTATTCGGTTTATATTTAAGTGGCTAGTGTTTTTATTTAATGCTGTGAAATAATTTCAAATTATAAAATTGTAATAAATTAAATCTTTTAAAAATATTTATTTGATTTCACTAAAATAAAAAATACTGTATTTTTAAATGTATTGAAGTTCATTTGGATTAATCTGTAAGTTTAGTTCAGGTTGGAGTGTGAGTGTGTATATATATGTACTCCCCTCTCCCCCTCCTGCTCAGAATCGGTAAATTTTTTGCGGGCGCACATTTTTACTACCCAGGCTTTCCAACGAAGATACTTTAGAGTTTAGACCCTACCATAATAATTCTAGCCATAGCCTCCAAAAATGTTTGTTATTAACTCACAAAAATTGTATAAACAAACGAGTTTTTTTTACCCACTACTTCGCACGCGTTAAATTGGATTCACACTTTAAGTCATGCTAGGCTACGCTATGCTATGCTATGCCGTGCCATGCTAAGATGTACAAAGCGTTTAAAAGTGCCTTTAATTTCTAGCATTAACAATGAAAATAAAAACTCTCATAAGAAATAATTTATCAAGTAGATGTACGTTACTAAAACGGCCAGGTGAAGCTTTCTATCAAAGACCTGTGGAAAGAAACCATTTACAGTATTGCTAATATTTTAGGCAATACCACTGTTAGTAATGAAATTCCCTCCGCTCCTTGTATACTATTTCAAGCTGTGAATGGACAGACCAACAGAGATATATATGTTGTTACTTTTGGCTGAGTAAGAGAAGTGGGANGCTAGCAGTTCAGCACACTAAAGATCTGTTTCCAATAGTGTGTTAAGAGTGTTATTACTTTTGGAGAGATTTGACATGGCATCTAGATTTGAAGGAAAGTTAGAACTGGTGGATAGGTCGTTATTGTTCTGAAAAACTCTTCAACTAACAAGATAGTGCACAATTGGTAGAGAGAGAAAGATTGAGGATTATTGAGAGGAAGGAAAGGGTGAGGGGGTGAGGGTGACAAGTCAAAGTGAACAAAATGTTTTACCGAAGATTCTTACTTATCTTTCGTTTGTTTTGAAGATTGTTTTGCCTTCTCACATTAGTAAAATGGTTTCTTTCTAAAATTTGGTGAAAGTCTTTTGGTTATTTTAAAAAATATTATTCCCTAGGGAGGAAGAAAGGGGTGGTAAATCCCATGCCCTCCAAACTTAATGGAATTTAATCTCTAGGGGTTGTTCGGGTCACAGAATAATAATTTGTCATTATTATGTACGGCAATCCCAAAATGGACCCCAAGGTCTGTTGGGAGAAAAGAGGGTAGGGCTTCAAAACTTCCTAAACTAAAATAAATTACTATTTATCACTGTGGTAGATTATTGAAACGTGTCAGGCAACTAAAGGGACTACTCCATAACATTATAAACGTCTGAACGTTTCAAACTTTTAAGTCGGATCCTGGAAAATAGGGGGTCTATAAACAGAAGAAAAAAACACTTTTAGGTGTGGTATAAAATTTAAATTTGGAAAACAGGTATAAGTACATCTCCAGGTAACCAAATAGATCTTAACATTTGAGATTCTAAGTGGGAGTTAGAGAAATGAGGTAGAGAGACAGTGATGGGGATACAATTTCCAAAATTATAAGAATAAACTATACTTCTCACAGTATTAGACGTTTGACATTTGTCAGGCGGATATAAGGACCATGAAAAAACTTAATAAAACTCTCAATTCTTGAATTTTAAAATGAAAGAGTGGAGAATGGGCAGAAAAGATCCCCTGAAAATTTCCCAAGCTAGTATAAAAACCACTTTTGATGAGGTAGAAAATTGAAACTCTGCATGTATGTATGTATGTATGTTAATGGACCATTCCAGATATCAGAATGACATCCAAACATTATGAAATTTCAATAACTAATTTAGAAAACTATTTTCGATGTGGTTAGGTTAAAATCTGATAGTCACTTGGTTAGACCGTTTAAGATAACCAAATAAGACTTAAGATTTCAAATTGAGAATGTGGGAATTGAGGAGGTGAAGGACTATTTACTTAATTGCTCTATGGCATTAGGAACTCAAAAAGTCAATGCCGCCCTTACTAAAGTATGTCACCTATCCCTCTCTTGAGCTAGTTCTATCCAGTTCACCTCATTACACCCTATCTCTTTCAGATCCATTCTAATGCTATCCTCCTATCTACTTCTAGATCTTCCCATTGGGTTTGCAAGTCAATACTCTAAACAAGGCTCTAGAATCTCCCATTCGTTTTTCATGTCCTGCCCATCATAATATAAGAATCTTGATTATCTTAACAATACCTTGTTGTAAGTAAAAGGTATGTAACTCTTCATTATATTACGTCAACTCCCCAGTAGCCTCATACCTTTTTTGCACCATACCTCTTCCTAACCACCTTGTTTTAGAACACCTTAGATTTGTTTTCGCCATGTAAGGTAAGAGACAACGTTACACAACCACAAAGAGCAACCGGTAAAATGATTGTTTTGTAGTCCTATATTCTGAGTTTTACATTCCTGGAAAGCCGGCAATATGTAAATAACTTATTGGCCGAGTAATAGCAATTATAGTATGCATTTATCCATGAAAGGGGTAGAATTGAACTATTACATACCCACAAAAACTTTTGTTTTAGGGAGTTTAGGGTAATACGCAGGCTTGTAACCAGATAAATATGTTACTAAAGTAGTTGAAACGTCTATAGTTTAATGAATCTTAACATGATTTTTTAAAGAATGTGGTGCTATAGCTAGATGAATATTACAAACCATATGCATTAAAAACTTTTTTAAGGACCAAAAATGAATATCACAATCCAGAATCCTATTTTATATCAAAATTTATATAAGATTTAGACTTTTTTAAGGCCCAAAAATGAATATTACAAACCATATTCATTAAATACTCCTATTTTATGTTAACATTTATTCAAAATTTGACCAAACATGAGGAGAAATCTTGAATTGCACACATTTTTAAGGCACTCCAGGGCCCATACCATTTTAGTTAAAAGCACAAAATGGGGCCCTGATATTAAAAGCCATTCTCTATCCAACCAAATAATTTTGCATAAGCCTAAACCCCACAGCTCTGAAAATCTGAGCAATTTGACCCAAAGTTGGGGAAGATATGGATTTTCTTAAAGTAAAATCCTGCCTAACACTCTTCCTTAAGGCGCTCCGGCATGCAAACCATAATTTGTGTCAAGAACATAAAGCAGAGCCCTGGTAGTAAAATAAATTCTCTATCCAACCAAACAAGTGTGCATAGGCCTAAACCCTACACATACGAACAATTTGACCCAAACTTGAGGAAGAACAGATTTAAAAAAATAAATCCTTCATTACACACTTCTTTAAGGCGCTCAGGTGCCCAAACCAGAATTTGTGTAAAAAGTACAAAGTGGGGCCCTGATAGTAAAATCAATGCCCTATACAACCACATAAGTGTGCATAGGCCTAGACCCTACAGACCCATGAAATTTGACCCAAACAGGGGTAGAAACATTTAATTTTTGTAGACCACGTGAACACCGAAGCGGGTAAGAGATTATTAATACTAAATAAAAAATATCCAGATTAAAATCTCGATACCGATTCTTAATGTTATCGATACTTTTCTTTAGATAATAGCACTGTATCGATATTTTTTTCCCGATACGTTTAATGAATACAGTATTGATACTTTTGTTTCGATACCAAATCCCTAGCCCCTGATCCTAACGTGTTTATTTGGTCAAATAGAGACCGTGGGGACGGAGACAGTTTACTTGTGCACTCCCATCAATCAAGTATTATGCAGCACGCGCTACCACCAACATTATTTCCTTAGTTAAATAAAAGCGTATTATGAATTGTGTATGTTTATATTTTTATAAGCCTTGTTCAAATCTTTATTTCTATCTTTTCACTTGACGGGACATCATGGCACCCCATCAACTACCAAGCACGTCCACAGGAGCGGAGTAACTAGAACTAACAAGAATTTAGATTTTCAGTGCTATACATAAACATCGTTTCTAAATAAATTCATGATTCAACAAGTACTAGATCCTTCATATCAGGAATAATTTAGTTAAGTTACTTTTTTATAAAACAGATGAAACCTAAATAACAACTTATCTACTACTGGTAGTTACAGGCTCTTTATAAAAAATTATACTAATAACGAAAAAATAGGATATATAACACGAGAAACATATAGGACAAACAGTTAACACCAGCCCCGACGACATTGAAACATATAACAAAACTTCACGGATACTGACACTGACTTAAGTGACAAAAATAATGTTGATAAAAAATTAAATTATATAAATAATGATAGTCTGAACGTATGAGCATATATCAATGTTTGTTGGCACAGTTGACCAACCTATATTCGGTTTTTATTAAATTTATCACCCCCGCCCCCAATGTTAATATTTAATATTGGATTCTTTATTTTAGAACTTCGCGAACGCTACAACCCACTCTTAAACTTTTGCGAAACACACGGTTTTGTTATTAACTCACAAAAATTGTATAAACAAACTAGCTTTTTTTTACCCACTACTTCGCACGCGTTAAATTGGATTCACACTTTAAGTTATGCTACGCTACGCTATGCTATGCTATGCCGTGCCACGTTAAGATGTACAAAGCTTTTAAAAGTGCTTTAAATTTGTAGCATTAACAATGAAAATAAAACTCTCATAAGATAAGCTGGCAGAATTCTAATCTACAATATCGTCCACTACCTTGATCTTACACAAGCAATTCACTTCCAAGTATGTACACCACTGATATTATGAGGATTTAATTCAGACTTCTAGTTGTTAGATTAATTTGACATGGCACGTTTAATATACCAACAATTTGAGGCCTGTTTATAATAAAATCACTGCATAAAGTCATTACTTTTGTCAGAATAAATTCACCTTCAATATAATAGTATTTATGTGTTGTATACATTTAAAAATAAGTTATACCCTTATATTTTCAGTAATTAAATAGACAGAAACTTTGATTTTGACGTAAAAGCGATTTAAACAGAGTATTAATTAAAAATAAAGTTGTATATTCCCTTCTTAGGTCAAATTTGAAGTTTTTTTTGTGGTCTAGGCCGTGAATACATATATGGTTGAATAGAGGATACTTGGGACCATCACTGCCCCACTTTGTGCTCTTGACACAAATTCTGGTTTGGGCGCTGGAGTGCCATAAGGATGTAGTTAATGCAGGATGAAAAAAAACATGTTCTTCCCCAAGTCTGATTCATATTTATTAGATCTGTGGGGTCTAGGCCTATGCTCAATTATATGTTTGGATAGAGAATTGGTTTTAACATCAGGGCCCCACTTTGTGTTCTTGACACACATTTTAGTTTGGGCCCTGGAGCGCCTTAAAATGTACGAAATGCTAGATATTACTTTTAAAAAAATATGTACTTTAGCTTTTTGGGCAAAATTACTCATATTTGTATGTTATAGGCTCATTCAAACATGATGTTACATATTTATTTAATGTTTTATTTTCCTTTACATATTTCCTTTAATAAAAATACATTTTCCAAAATGGCTTCTATAATTATTTTCTGAACTAATTTTGTGTTGGTTATATTTGTTTTTCTTGTGTTGGTTATGGACGCGTAGTTTATTGTGGATGTGGAATAGTTCAGCTATATACCAAAAAGTACTTACTTGGTTCTGAATAAATACTATTGAAGACTCAAAAGTAGTAAACATTTATTTATTTCTTGAAACACTGATTCAAATATTAATTATGGCTGTATGTTTTATTCAACACATGAAGTTGTTGAATAAATCGAAGATATTTGAAGGTAACTTTCTTGTTAACTTATGGGAGTCAAATGGGTCCTATAAAGTATTTTTAGGCGTTATATAATAACTTACCTTTTAAATTATTAGTTGAAGGTATTCAATCTCTATTTTTTTAAACTTTATTATAAATAACTGAGCAGAAAAAAAAAGTTTGCCAACTGGTTCTTTGGTTAGGGCCTAGTCTTAAACTCATTTTACTAGGATGAAAATGTCAAACAATATTGGTATACTAGGATTCGAATCCTAGGCTTCTCTGATTAGGCATATTGGAACCATTATGCAAACAATTTATTTTTGGAAAAAAAAATGAACAAAAACAAAATTGGGTCTACTTCATAATTACGTCCCTACTAATTACATTTGGCATTGACCTCGATCGTCTTGGGGGAAAGTTTTCGCCTTAGAACCCACTGTTTGTGGGCTAAAACCCAGCTGGGGTCGACGGATTTTTCTTGAACAATAATAATATGTATCACAACTTCTTCAGAAAGGAAGTAAAGCCACTGGCCTCATGTTGATTATGGCATGTAAAATAACCCTGGAAGGTATGTGAAAATACCATTTTCGGCAAAATTGACAGGCCCTTTCCTGCAAGTTAAAAACCTCAAATAAGTAAAAAATAAAAATTACATTTGTACAGTAAAAGAAAACACTTTAAATAATTTATCTTTGATTTTTAAGCACCCGTCTCGGTGGTGTAGTTTGCTAACACATTAGTTTCATTTAGGTTGGAGCTAGGCTGCAGAGGATGGGGAGATCGAGGTTCAAATCTCGGTTGGGTGAACTGGGGCTGGTTTTCCCTAAATGGTTTTACACTCTCCCTCCACACAAATGTAGGTTCACTTGCTCTAAATTAAACCTACCCAATTACTAGCCCATTAGTATAATTAGTACCTAAGCTTATAACCCAACCGGTAGTAGGACACAGTGCTAAAAATATTTTAAGCTGAATAAAATAACTAAAGTTATCATTTTAATGCCATGCTAGCTACCACTTCTTTCCATGATGAACACCATGACCACAGTTAACATAACCTTATGCATGAATATTTTAAATTAAAATGATTTTTTCCTCAGTTTTTAATTGGCTTATCATAAACGATGTCTACTCATAAATGTGCTTAATACATTAGGTCATAGTAAGCACACACTTGTACAATTAACAGTAGAGGACTATCAAAGTTTGGGCGATCTAAATGATCTTAAGTGTCTTCAGGTACAGTTGCATCAGATATCATATTTACTAATTACATTATGTATAATATGAGGTCATTGTTGAAACTCTAGCAATATTTTTTATTATTATTAGCACCGTGTCTTACTACCCGTTCGGGTTATACGCACTCACGCTAATGTGCAATGGTAGGGTGATTGTGAGATGAAATTAAGGACCTACAGTTTAACGTGGAATCCGAACCACGGTGGAGGCCTGGCATTCCCCACATGGTGAAGGAGGGGTTTGGTAATCAGATAAATCTGTGCCGGGACCGAGGATTGAACCCCAGCCGCCAGCATAGAAGTCTGACACCTTTCCCCTAGACCACCAGGTCACCAATATTTTTTATTATTTGTTTTATTAGTGTATGCTGAAGTCAATAATAAGTTACTGTACTGTGGCACCTTGAGACAAAACTGACAGATATTGATTTAAATTAATGATTAACTTTAAAGAAAATAGATATTCTAATAGCAAATGTATAAAAACTTTTTAAAAAACTACTGTGGGAGGGGTAGTTTTCATTTTACACTGTATATACCATTTGTTAAAAGAACATCGACTGGGCTTAACTGCTCTACTTGTATTATACCACTGCTCAGGCTTAGGTTTGTATTTCTTTCAGATATAGACTCACTTGGTACCTAAATGTAGAGATGTTTGTAGACTTATATATACATGTTTTTTAATTTTACCAATTATCCTTGCACCCTTTTTAAATTAATACTATACTATTACAAAATAAAATGAAGGTATCATTACATAAATGCAATGAACCAGCTCAGTGTTTTCCAAACTTTTGCAAGTTTGAACCTATTTTTTGTCTCTGGTTTGTTGCGATCCTATGCTAACTTCTGTGGATTCAAATGCTATCATATTAGCAGGGTAGTTTTTATGTGATCTAAGCAAGTTACTGCAGCACTATTCATGCGAACAGGAGGCTGTTACACTAAACAACCAGCTACTTTTGAATCCAGACAAAACGCTAAGGGGGAATAGGGAGGAACTTTGGCGAAACAGGTAAAATTACCAACCCATTGACTTAAGCACCTGACCTGGGGATGATACAACCCAATGTTATCTTAAATTTGCAGGAGTACTTGGCGTTGCCTGTGGTAATCATGCGCAATGGATCGCGTGGCTACTCCTGGCAACAATTTTCTTTGCTTCAAACAGACATAATTTTTTTTTTTTTAATTTCTTTTGACAAAATTTTTAATTATTAAAAAAAAAATGAAATCAATTTTTTTTTTTAATTCTTGCTTTGAGGTGCACATATGTTTGTGCACAAGTCTGCTAATGTTTAAATTTCTGAGTTCTGCATGCGGTAGATATCACGCAATGCTCATAACAAGACACACAACTCTTCATTTTATTAATATAGATGAAGATTTACATTTCTCACAGCTAGAAAATGCGTCTTTATATACGTTCACATATTCAGACTTCAGGTCATGTGATCTGCAGCTCTCGCTTTTAATAAATACTATCAATACATATTTAATATAATAATATACAATCATCAGTGTTCGCCGCAAAATATGTTTGTATTTTCTAAAAGGTGCCCAAATGGCTAACTATAAAAGAATCAGAATATAACATAGTTGTGAGATATAGGCCTAAATAAGCAAGCTACTTTCAGTTTTAGATAACCAACTAAACTTAATATCAAGATGCTGTGCTTAAAAAGATTCACACCATTTTTACCCTTTCCATTTCTAGTTGAATTTTTCATTTTACTAAAATCATGATCACATAAAATAATAAATATGCTATAACCTCTTCAAATATTGCAACACCACCATACAATGACCCCAAAGGGGGCCTCAACCTGGAGGTTGGCTATCACTGGACTAGATGCCACATTTGGTAACACAAAACTGTTAAAAAAATAATCTAGAATACGGAGGGTAGGACCCGGTATCATCCACTACCTCATGTCAGGATTGACTCAACTGACTGCTAAACTTTTTTCGATTGGAATGAGTTAGAAAACTAAAATAATTTAGAAATGACGTGTGTGTGTATATATATATATATATGTATTTTTTTTTCACACTTGGGCCATTGTTTTATTACATCATCAAGGTCCTAAATTCTAAAATCAAGAATTACAATTATGCCTAGGTCATTGGTTTTAATGCTTCCATGTGAACATTTCCATACTATGTTTTTTTTTCATACCTACTATAGTAATTATATTTAAGTTAATGTTAGCTTATAGCATAGTATGTGAATGCTCTGCATCAACAGAGATTATTGTTAATTATGAATATCCATCTGAAAAAGCCTATATAAAATTGTTGGGTGTTTATTTAATTCATCACTCTTTATTTTTAGCTAATTTTGTTAATTGGTTCTTCTTAGTTTGTATAGCTAAAAACCTGTAAAGTAGGCATTTTATTATATTCATATTTTAAGGCAGGATAGTTTGAGTAAAATCAACTATCATTGAAACCTTTATCCCACACAATATCAAACAAAAAATTTGTAAGTTGTCTCATTTGTTTGGTAATCATTATTCACAAAAACCTTTTAATTTTCTGGTAAGACCCGATGCGCTGTCTGTTAGCCTACCCACGGTACATAGAATACATGGTAGGGTCCACGCGCATCCCCCCTCTCCAGTCCCGGTGCCCGCTGGCAGCGATGGTCCATTACTATAACATTGTCTACTAGCAGCATCTTTCCTAACATTTGCTTAGAAGTAAATTGGAATTGGATCATAACTTTCATTTTGACAATGTTTTACCACTTCTCTTAATGCTGTTTTTTTAAAAAAGTTGGATGGAATAATTAACATTTAAATTGTAGAGATTACACTGCCACTGTAATAAAATTGAACAATGAAGAGCATGTTTGATGAGTTAAAAGAAAGTTTCACAACAGGAATAAAAATAATACAATTTCTTACAATTATAGCTTAAAAATAGAATACATAATGTAGGCCATGTATAAAATAAAATGTACAGTAGCACCATGACTTCTTTGGTGCTGATTGACAGCTCACAGCTAAAAGCTTTGAAAAGCTACCAGACCAAATTATGTATCCCTACGCCAAACAATATGATCTGCAAAAACATGTGTTTAGCAGCTGTCACTTCTGACAGTCAAAATTTAGGTATCTACCTAAATTTTGACTGTCAGAAGTCAGCTGTGAGCTGTCAGTCAGCACTAAAGAAGCCACGGGGCTACTTTATTAAGCAATAATGTAGCATTGGCTAAATTCACTCGAGTTAACTCATTGAAGTTTCTCTGACTTCTTCCTGACACCATCAGACTTCTTTTTCCTATGGATTGGTCTTTTCTGAGGATTCTTATTCAAAGACTTCATTCTGATAAAGGTCCACGTTTTTACATTACACGAAATAGCCAACTCATCTATGCCGGTGTATTTCAGCTTGAAGATGTTAGTTAATTAGTATTTTCATCACATCTCAATCCTTATCCAAACCACCGCCATGAAATGTATTGAAGTCCTCTTCCATGTTAAATATAATCTGAGCCCACACACTTGTTGCATGGTGGCTACAGAAAGGGAAAACAGGGAAAACCTGGAAAAGTCAGGGAATTTTTGGATGACAGGGAAAACAGGGAGATGTCAGGGAATTTAACTAAAAAATAAGGAAAAGTCAGGGAATTAAAAAATATATCTAAAATGTCCCATTAATTTTGCAACTAAACACTGAAACAAAAGTTAATAATACCTAAATAAAATAACATTTTAATAATTTTTTTAACTGATAAAATTGTTTGTTTAGTAGACACAAACTTTTTTTAATATGTGATCAATAATAAATAAAAGTCATCATTCACCATTAAAACTGGAAAAAAGTAGTCAGGAAAAATTGAAAAATGTTGCCTGGAAAAGTCAGGGAATTATATAAAATATGTTTTGTAACCACCCTGTTGTTGGCTCCATCAGGCCTCTTGATATTGTCGAAAGCCAGTCTATTTGTTTTGTAGGGTAGTGACTCGTTGGATGGCTATATTCATAAGCTGTAGCTAGCTTTTTCTTTTTCGCTCTATAAGCAATCTACCCTATGAGCATTCTTAGTAAGTCTGTGTTTTCTCCTTCTTCTTCTCAAAGGACATTATTTTTACTTTATGGTAACTGGGGATCAATAATTGATATAAATTCTTCGTTTTCTGGTTGTTCACTTTAAATTTCCTCCTATACTATAGATTATATTTGTGAATCTTCTAGGATCTCACATCTCAAACTTTGTATTACATCAACACTTAATGGGGTTGAGTTTTCATGTGAACCATTCCCAGTTTTTATTATTACTGACACATGACGGCTCGAAAGTAAACATTTTTTTTCTTTGGTTCACAACCATTGGAAGCTAATTATCGTAAAATCTACCAAGGCCTTTAATCAGAGAAAAATAAGACTCAAGGACGTCTTGATTACATCTTGCTTCCATAATATATGTGCGCCCTTCAGAGTGTAGGTCTGTGTAGAACCCTTGAAGACTACAGATAGATATTGGGTAGCCCTTTTGGAAAGGTAATAACTTGTTTCTCCTGATAATTCACATAGATTCCTACGAATCATATTGAAGGTCAAGGGCTGCATTCTGCTCATTTAAATTAATCCTATAGTATATTCAATAGCAGCTGCAACAGTTCTGGATAGTAATTCTGCAGCCTTCATGACTTTTTGTATTTTTGTTGCCATTAGAAGGAGGTGATTAATGTTAATTTTATATGCAAATTTCAGATCGCCGTCTTTTTGTAGCTTGACAAGCTGTGCAAATACATCTATTTTAACAGTGTTACCATTAGACAGTTGACATCCTTCATCCGGTAAAAGATTTTTCAAAAGTTTCAGAACATGAGGGACATAAAAAAAAATTGGGGGTGGCTGTGTCATGGACACGGCCGTGTGTTGTACGTGAATACGTTTATGTAATGGGTTATATTTTTATTTATGTATTTAGGATAAAAGCAAGGAAACAATTATTGTGCTACAATATAACTTTATTAATTATAGGTCTGTGATACTAAAAGTACGACTACAACGCCAAACTGTATTTTTGATAATATTTTTTTATTCTAACACCTTATTATATTCACTGTCACTACTTTAAACTAATGTTTTATATACAATCGATAGATTTTGACGACAGCTGACGATTAAAACTTAAACGAACATCGTAGCTTCTCCGAGTCAAAAGTTATACTAATTGCAAATCTTGATACGCAGCAAAATAACCTCAAAATGGCGGCGCTTACCCCTCCACCGCGCGCGATGCGTCACGGTTCTCGCGTATCGTAATGCATTATTTGATCCTTTAGCTATCCAGTGGTATAATTTAATTTTGGATGTAGAGGATAGATTCGAAACTACAACGCCAAACTGTATCCCCCGATTTTGTTTTCATTAGGTTTTTTGGATTGCCCCCATATGGTAGCAAATTTAAAGACGTATTCACGTCAAAATTGGCGCTCTTTAGAAAATGGGCCTTTAATACTTGTACATGTTGTGCCCAGATCCAACATAAGCTTGATGGTCTCAATATCACCAACAAAAGCCCGGACACTGATTCCCGTGGCCTTGGCTGTTTCAACAACACTCAGAAATAGTTATATATTGACGGGTCTGTCAAATCCTTAATACACGGGTTGTTTCCCTTTTACAATTAAGCTTCAAATAGCTGAAACTCGGACTTGTTGAGTGTGGTCCTAGGATTTTGTCTTGAGCACTATCATAGCACATATCAGCTCTCACTTTCATCTCATAAAAACAAAGAACCATGTCTTTTTCAAAATCTGTAAAAACATTGACTTGTGCTTTTAAAATATTTAAACTTACCTCTATAAATCCGGGCTCAATGGAATATTGGCCGAGGCAGCATTTTATTTTGGTTTTGCTTGGCAGAGGGTATTACAAAACGTATTTTACATATCTAGACACTTTTTTTTTATATAAACATCTTAGCATTATTGCCTTTGATACATCTTTGGAATTCCAATTGGTACATTTTGCCCTTAAAATAATTTGATGTTGGGTAGGTGGAAAAACAAGATTTAATTTGCTTTATATTTTCGGTTGAGCGAGAAATTTCTGTCCTAGTAGTGGCTAACACAATCAAAATGTCTTTATTTTCTTTCTTTAAAATACTACTTTCTTTCTTTAGCAGCTCTAACTCTTGTGTACGTATTAATTTTATTGGGCTATTCCCCTGTTATAAGG
The DNA here is from genome assembly GCA_901482245.1 of Timema douglasi. Taxonomy (NCBI): domain Eukaryota; kingdom Metazoa; phylum Arthropoda; class Insecta; order Phasmatodea; family Timematidae; genus Timema; species Timema douglasi. The sequence goes on along the minus strand of CABEEJ010006915.1, from coordinate 13,751 downwards.
TTGGGGTTTTGAAAAGAAGGTATGAGCTTTTTTAGTTTCACATTGATCAATTCTTTTATTTATTTCGGAACTACTGCAAGAAGCTGTGACAGTTGGTATTTTAAAATGTGGCACAGACTTTTTTTTTTAACACAATATTTGGTCTCAATTTGAGTAATTCCACCCTCAAGTCGTGTTCAAAGTCCATTTCACTAAAGTGAGCAGAGCAAACTCAAGCTTTAGAGACAACAAAATTGTCTGCTCTTTTAAAAGTTTACACCCATTGTTTTCACAATGTTTTTCTGTTGAAAATCTATAAAATCTTATTCCAGATTCTTGAGAGTTTTTTGAGTGGTAATCATACTCAGGAACTACACAACAAGGCATCACTACTACTAATTAATATCACACAACACACACAGTTAAACAATGGCTTCTTTGGTGCTGACTGACAGCTCACTGCTGACTTCCGACAGTCGACATTTAGGTGTATACCTACCTTTTGACCGTCAGAAGTGACAGCTGCTAAACACATGTTTTTGCAGATCATTTGGTTTGGCGTAGGGATACATAATTTGGTCTGGTAACTTTTCAAAGCTTTTAGTTGTCAGTCAGCACCAAAGAAGCCATGGGGCTACTGTGAGTACCATGGGCTCATCTATCTTTGTTTCTTCCATTACTGCAACTAATCTATTTTTAGGATATATTGAATGGAATTTAAGATATCTAGTTCCAACCAAACTTGATTTAATTATTCATGAGGACATATTTGTCATTTGAAAATGGAGCAATTTGTTTCAACCTTTCATGGCCCGTGGGCCAATCTGAATAGTACCCACAAAGTAAAACAAAAATTATAATGGTAATAAACAAGTTACATCCGGAAGCTAATTTGATTTCCTGACATTTCTCTCCAGCTTGTGTTAAATACCTTTTATTTTTGAGTTTGGTACATCTATTATTGAATGATAAACATTTCACTTCAAACGAGTAATTTTTTGTAAGCCTATATCTTGGACATATATAAAATATTCCTCTCAAAATTTGTATTCACGCTGTAATTCCCCTTGCTTGCCATGTTACTTCCTGTAAAGTTACATTTAATTGAAACAGGCCTACCTACTATCACAGTCTTCACTGTGTTGATTCTATACTTCACATGTCGTTCACTGATTTTATTGTATTTTTTTATTTTTTTATTTCTTGTTAACATTCTTAAACCATGACAGAACAAAGTAGTGATTGCAATCTCTCCTATTGTTCCAGAACATTCACATTCACTGCAGTCGATCTTTGGTTTCAGTTCAGAAAACGTGGCTTTCCAATCTTGAAGAAAAAAGTTGTGCTTGTATATTTTGGTTCATGATGGATAACTTAAACATAAATAATGTAGCTAATAATTTGGTTACTAAAGTAAGTGACTTTCTCTCAGCTGGGAACTTTGATGATGCTTTAGCGGTTATCAATGATAATAAGTATAAACAATGTTTAAAGGACAAAAGTTGGGATTTGATTCCCTTAGTAACTAAATATCTTTCACAGAACACACTTCAAAACTCCCCGGATTTATTTAATTGTTGTGAAATTATTTTAGAGAAAATCGCAACAGAAGCAAATCCAGAGGAAGCATTATTAGAATTCTTAGAACAAGCAGAACTTGCAGATAGTGATGCAAATTTTTTGTCTCTGTTGAAACCATTAAAAATAGTTCTTCTTAGAGTGCCAAGCAAACGAGGTCAGTCATTAGAATGGTGTTTAAATATGATTCTAGCTTATGTAAACTCATTGCCGTTACCTGACAACCATAAACTTGAAGGCAAAGAAAAATTGTTGTTGGATGCTGATCCAAACGCTAAACGGATAACATATATTTATAGTGGCCTTTCTTCATTTTACAAACATTTTGTCTTAGAAATTTCACTGAAACGCAAAGGGGAGACTTTAACTTCCCCATTTGACAGGAAAGATGGTTATCAAAGAAAAGTTTTAGCGTGCTTTATTCTTCAACTTATTGGAAAACCACTTAATTATCTAGACCTCACACATGATGACAAAACAAAGAGTTTATCCCGAATAATCGCTGAAAATCTTGTTGAAGATTTGAGTTTACTTGTGAGTGATCTCTTCATTTTTCTCGACTATACAGAAAGAAGAGAATGTGAACATAACACTAAATGTATTAAAACAGACGATGCACTTTTCTCAAGTGGGGAAGAAGATTTTGTGGATGATGATCTGTTTGCTAATAAACAAAGAGTTGACACTTTGTCATATTCAACTTTAATATATCTTCTCCTCGGAGAAGAGATACTATTAGATCATGTTCCTTGTGTTTATAACCCAGTTTACATATTCCAGAGAACTTTATACTTAGTATATGTCATACTTCTTCAAGACTCTAACAATTTACTTGTTTACAAAGGTTTATTGCTTATGAAAGCAGTGCTTCAAAGGTTAGTAGGGAGTCATGTACCATCAGATGTCTTAGATTCACCATACCATAAATATTTTACTGAATCGCTCATGAAAGTGATGATATATTCTGAGGTAGAATTAAATAGAAAACTTAGTTTGGAGATTTTGAAACGTTATTTATTTGTATTTGACTCTAAAGGCCAATACTTAGTTATGTATAACTTTCAAAAAATAGTGAATCATTCTGGAGTGATGGGACTTCTAATTACTCAATTCAAGGATATGATTGCAAATATCCTGGGTATGAAAGGAGTGTGCTTGAAATATTTCTCCGGTGGTTATTTTAAAGGCTTACTTCTTGCTTTTTGCAATCTGCCAAATGGAGCAGAAAGTGACCTTGTAGAATTAGGCGATCAAATTGTGTCTGCATTGAACCTTGTTCGTTTCTTGGTGCTTCGCGATAAAGATAACTTGACGGGTATCTGGGACTGTGTTTCGGATCTTGAATATTACTTTTTTGAGCCACTTAAGAGGGGATTAATAATTTCTCGAGCACATTTTGAACTCAAATTGAAAGAATTGAAACAAGAAAGAATTGAAGAAAACAAAGGAATGAAGGTAAAAAGAGGACAAGAAGTGACTATTACAATTGGGGGCCAGCAACTTCCAAACTTGCCTTATGAAAACAAAGTCTCTGTGATTAATTCTGCTATGAATGCATTTGATCTGATGGAAGGCTTGTTGGGTCGTGTGATTGAATGTATTAGTGAATCCAAAGGAAAAACATAAGCTGCCAAGTAAAATCTATAATATTAGCTCCAAACTGGTGCTGGATCCCTTTAACACAGGACACTTGCAAGACACTGTGGTGATACAACAGATACATTGGAGTGAATGAAACCCTTTGTGGAACCACAAATATTCTTGATCTCTTCCCTGCCACAGTAAACATATGCAGTTGATTGAGAGCGTTCACACACGACACAATATGTGGCAATTCACAAAATGTTAAAATGGTTTATCTTTTATACAGATAACCTGATATGTTTAGTACAAGCCTGTACATCCCTTTTGGACTCTACTAATATTAACATTAATTAATTTTCACAATATTCCACTTGTATTTGGAAATAATTAGGAAATTCTGGAATGTTTGTATTTAAGGTCTTTATGCAGTGCACGTTTCTTATTATTGTTTTCAGGACTTATTCCATTTTCTGATAATATATAATTAAGGAAAGATGTAAATGTTTAAATAATCAATTAAAAGCTATACAAAATGTATTTGAAGACCTAAAGTTTTTAATTAATTTATACATAGATAAATCTATTCAAGATTACTTCAAGTTTATGCTTGTATTTAAATTTTTAAACATTTTATGATATATATGTGATAAGTTGATCAATGGGTTCTTCTTTCTGTTGTTTTTTCATTCTTTCGTGTATTTTATATTTTTTCTAAAATTATGTGTTTTCTTAAACATTCCTATCTTATTTTTAGTTAGTTTTTTAAGTCACTCAACTAACCTAAAAAACTTATTTATTATCATATTATTTTAAGACACTATAATCTGAATAATATATTTCAACACAAATGTGACAAGATCATTACAGCTTCCACATACACCATGGCACTGAAGTAACCTAGTGGCTTGCCTTTGTCTCGTGTGAAAGGGTGACATTATGTGCTGTCTCTTAAAAGTGTCTCTTGTGATAGGCTGACAATTATGTGCTGTGTCTTGAAAGTGTCTTGTATGAAAGAGTACTTAGTAATAGTTATGCTACTGCTCCAATTCACAACTAGTTGGTTAATTTTTCAGTGCTTGGAACTACATTATTTAAGACCTACATCGCATGTGCTTCAAATGAAATTTAAAAATATGAAGTAGATTGTCTTGAAAAATAACCGATATAATTTATGTAAAAAAACTTTTAAAAATGTGTATGCTTTTTATATTGTTTGCTGTCTTTCTAATAATTAATAAAAACCCTATCATTATAGGCAATTAAAACATTTATAATAAAAGATCTGTTAGGAGATTAAATTGGGATTACTAAAGGAAAAGAAATAATTAAAATAAATAAAATTATTGTTAATAGCTGAAAAATGGTAAAAATCTTGAACTACATTGTTGAATCTTCTATTATTCAGTGAAAACAATCCTTGGGAAGGTCTTTAAATCGGTTTATAAAATATATGAGGAGTAAATGTTTTAAATTTTGTATCTTGATTTATCAATACTAAAACTAAACTGTTGATTAAAACATCATGCATTTATGAATTTAATTATTTAAATAATTATTGTTACTAGCTATGGATTTTATATTTGATTGTGTAATTCCATTTAATTTGTTAAAAAGAAACGATACAGTTGTAATTTTGGTAGAGTTAATGGATTTTCTTAAAATGTATGTACATTTTTATAATTTTTTATTTATTATTTCACTGTTTTATTGTTAAACATACCATCAGACACTGGGCTTATGCCATATAACTATTTATATTTAATATGAAGATTTAACTAAAGTGTTATTTTGTGGGGTACCGAATGCATGTAGTAATTAACTTACATTGTTATTTAAAGCACAATCAATGGTAGTTCTTAAGTTTTAACAATGGAGTGATAAACTTTACCACACATTGATAGAGAAGGGACACATAGGATTAAATAGACTGAAAAAACATAGTAGCTTATTTGATACAGTATAGGATGAAATAATTCCAATAGTAGACTTATTGCTTCAAACTCTTTTATAATTTAAAATATATTCAGCAAAGAGAGATAACCTGTATAATATTTCAGAATAAACTATTTCAATTGGAAACTATAACACAAACATATGTTTTTTAAACAAAGTGTTTAGCTTAATTTTTTGTAATTTAATATAATATTCATGGGAATTGTAATAATATTTCTACTTTCATTATGGTAAAATATTATTTATTTGTTGTAAAATAAAAGTGTTTTATATAGGTCAGGGTGTCAATGACCTGGGAAACAGGGAAAATTCAGGGAATTTGCTTTGCCAGGGAAAAGTCAGGGAATTTGATCAAATTTCTAGAATTATCACACAATCATTAAAATAATATAAAACTTTAATTTACAATAATCAAAATAACTCTTTTCTTCCATTCCATAGTCACTGTGAATCTTTTTAAACACAGTTGAGCATACTAATATGAATTCTCAAAGTCAACATGTGAGTTTTGTTTCATCTTTTCATCACACTTTCTGCTTGTTTTTAGTCAAAGTTGAGCCATGCACATGTATGATAATTCGATTATGCTATTGAAAGAAGAAACTAAAAAATAATGTGTCTCGCAACAATTTTAAACTGTATTGGTGTATTCAATTGGATCTAATTGAATTCTAACTTAGATCGCACCACACTATTGCCCATTGTTTTAGAGTAAAATTCTTTTAACTCCATCATAGTCACACAATTTCAGATGATGTATGTATGTATCTAGAAATAATATTACATTAAGTTGTGATCTTAATAAAATAATGTTTTTAATATATGGGTCATTCTCATATTGAGGGACAATTTATGCTTCATGTCTTTATAAATATTTTACTATGTTTAAAACCAGTAACAATTTTTTTTATTATTAGAAAGTGTATAAAACTTGATAGAAACATTTAAATATGGTAATATTAAAAACAAATTAGACCAAATAATTATTAAAAGTCCCTTTCATCACTGCGCTACTGTCCTCACCTCTGAATTTCAAAGTTTAAAATTCTATACAAAAATAAGAAAATAAGTAAAATATATATAACCATGGTAAAATATTCCTGTAATACTGTTATTTTCATTTGAAGAATCCATTCCAATAAATTATTCATGAATTTCAACATTTTAATCAGTGTTTGTTTGTCCCCAAGTAACACACTGGACGAAAACGATATTTTGAATTTGGGGCTAAAACTTTCCAGAATGCTTCGCTGTTCCCCATTAGCCGTAGTGTATTGTTGTCCTTTACTCACTAGTTCTTGTTATTTCATTAGTTAAAAAGTTAATCTAATACTACTAGGTCAACGTACGAAAATTCAGGTAAATAGTATAGAGCGTGTTAATTGCAAATCACTTTGCTAACATAATTATTTGGAGTTTTTGAAATAACTAAGCCAATACCATTTCAGTTGAACGTAAGTGGAGGCAGAAATTAACTTCAATGTTTGTTTGCCGCTTTATACGTATATTATAGTTATGAAAAACAAAAGTCTACCAAAAACATCACTTTGCTAACATTACTTGGTAACGAAAATGGTGTTATCACTTGGCTAACATTGCTTAGTGACGAAACTGGTGTCATCACGTCGCTAACATCAGTAAGGTGATGAAACTGGTGTCATTACCTCACTAACATCAGGTGACGAAACTGGTGTCATCACCTCACTAACGTCAATTAGGTGATGAAACTAATTATAGTCACGTAGCTCACGTTAGTAAAGTGAAATTTTAATGTAAATGCTGTTTTCCCAAGCATAACTTTGCTAACGACCACATCACTTCACCAACGACAATAAAATCACTTATTTCTCATTGACAGTCTTAGAATTTTTTTTATACATTATCAACATTTGAAATATTATAAACATAAAAAAATTAGAAATGTAAAACTTAATTTTCTTTGTATTATTGTTAAAAAAAAATGTTATACCTAGCAAAAATACACATTTTATTTGGATTTTAGAGATTATAACATATTTATGTGTGTTAGCGAAGTGATGGATGGATGGCCACTTTGGTAAAAAACAAACAAAAAATGAGAAAATAGTAAAATCAAGCACTGCTGGTTTTATTACTTCTATAATACATTTGTGTAATAAGGCAATAAATTATACTTTTCTTGAAATTTTAATTTTTCTAGTTTTGAATTTCCTATTTTTCCCTCAGTTGAGAATAACCCATATAGTGACTGTAAAAGTTGGAAGTTGGTTCTGGAAAACCTGGAAAAATCGAGGAATTTTAAAATATAGTTTGGCTGTACACCCTGTTGGTAGCCTCTCTCTCTCTCTTTCTATGTATATATATAGGGAGAGAGAGAGAGAGAGAGATAATCATTACTGTTGCCTCAATTTTTGTTTTCTAAATTATTAATTGCATTTTACTAGAAATTAAGGAAATTGGTTTAAAAAAAATTGTTTTCACAGTTTTTTTTTAATGTTCCATCTAATGGTAGTCTTGTGGAATTTTTAAGTAAACATCCAATTTAAACTCCACTAATAATTTGAGAAAAAAGCATGTATTCCTAAAAAATCTGCTAAATAAATCATCAATACTATAATTTAAGAGGCTGTTTATTTCTTTATCAATTTATACTGTTGATACAATTGATTTACAAACTAAACATGTTTACCTATTTGATTACCAGGACTCAATTTTTCTTTTAATTCATTACAACCTTGCATAATGAGCTTTTGAACATGTCTTTCAAAATTATAAGTTTTTTTTTAAAGATACACATGGGACCTTTCACATTTTGAGACTGAGCTAAAAACTAACTAAAACCTTTCATGAACATTCCTTAGCATTAAAAATCGCCATTTGAGTAAATGTAATTTTTTATTATCAAACATAGCTGAAAGAAATCAAACTATTTTGATTTTGTCTACATGACAATCTTTTAGGTGCATTCTAAGAGCTCACGCAAAATTATTTCTTAACCCTCTTTGAAGACTGTTGCACTTTCAAACTTAGTTTTTGTATCAATATAAAATTTTACTTCAAATTTAAAAAGCCACAAAAAACTTCCACAAGAGCATAATTGTTTGCTTTGTCACAGGTGAGCATTGGGTATGTTTATCTTCACAAACAATAATACACTTTTAAAAAACTTCTTATATTCTTTTTATCTAACCATTGTGTTTATGTTAACCTATTAATTTATTGTCTAAATATATTAAGTTGCCTCAGTAGTTTTACAACATAATTTTGAGTGTTTTTTTAGATTTGTTAAGTTTTTACTTTCACTCAACCCCTCGAAGAGAGAGAAATATTGTGAGCGTCAAAAAAATCAAACTCGAGAGTTGATAAATTCTTTTGCCGACATTTCATCACCCCCTGAAACAGAAAAAGTGATTTTCCGGTTGCCATTTGTCAGTATGTCTGTATCTTGGTCTAGAGCCAGGATAAAACTTGGTATCCAGGGTTTTTATACCATTCCATGTGGGAGTTTTTGTAATTATCACACCCTAAAATTAAGGGTAGTTTACTGAAGGGCATAAAGAAAAAAAAAATCTCAATCTGCTCTAATGATTTTGATTAAATTTTGTCTATAAACATTGTTTAAAATTACAAACAAAATTGCAACTCTTTTTCCCGAAAATTACTTTTAGTATACTTTAAATAAGCAGGAAAGTCCAATTTTTGATTGTATATCATCCACAACTATTTCAGATATAGTACTATTAAAATTAAAAATATTTTATGTTGAATATATTTTTTATAAAACCAATAGTTTATGAATTATTAGCACAGATATACATTGAGCATTTTGAAAACATAAATTTATTGTTATGCTCTTTGGTGGAGAGAGATGCTACGCTTTGTATCTCTAACAGTGTATATTATTTAATTTAGGCTCTAGATTTTTTAGTAAATGTGTCTATTTTATTATATAACTTAGATAAAAAGTCTGTGGGGTGCATCATGCAATTTATTTAAAATTATCTATTAAGTCATAATTCCAGCTTCGATACATTTATTACCAAAAAGTAAAAGTGGAAAACAACAAGTTTTTCATAAAAGTCATTATTGCACTTTTCATTATAAAGGTGGCTTTTAATTTATGTACCCCAGAAAATTCATGACCCTGAAACTTTAGAATTGCTGTAGAGGGAGAGTAAGGATTTAAATGTCCTTAAATACCTCGACACTTGGGTCACTAAGCTTATGAGGAATTATTACCTATATTTTCAACAAGCATCCCGATTTTTCTTATAATTTTTTTCCTCGTGTCTACCTAAGTCTCTTATTTGCCTGAGCTTTTATTGGCATTTCCCAAAGATTTACTTGTATCAAAAGTGTGAAGGCTTTTAAGATTAAATTTTTTCTTAGTGGAAGGTGGTAGCTTATTATTTCTTGGCCTGATGCAAATGTTTGGTTTTGAGTTGACACACACATACAACACCAAGAATAATAATATTCTTCTCACTTGGACGTAGGTTCAAATCCTATCAACAAGTTTAGTCAAACATATTTCAGTGCTTATACAAAATGCCCTCATTTGATCATGGCATCACTGAACAATTGTACAGAATGCCCTCATTTGATCGTGACATCACTGCACACTTATACAGAATGCCCTCATTTGATCATGACATCACTGAACACTTGTACAGAATGCCCTCATTTGATCGTGACATCACTGAACACTTATACAGAATGCCCTCATTTGATCGTGACATCACTGAACACTTATACAGAATGCCCTCATTTGATGGTGACATCACTGAACACTTATACAGAATGCCCTCATTTGATGATGACATCACTGAACACTTATACAGAATGCCCTCATTTGATGGTGACATCACTGAACACTTATACAGAATGCCCTCATTTGATCATGACATCACTGAACACTTATACAGAATGCCCTCATTTGATGGTGACATCACTGAACACTTATACAGAATGCCCTCATTTGATCGTGACATCACTGAACACTTATACAGAATGCCAGGATACCCTCAGTTAAAGATAAACTCTGACTAACCTTTTGTTTCAACTAACAAAATAATTTGTATTGTCCCTTTCACTTGTTGTTGGCGATTAGAGCCAATATGGATGCTCGCAAGAGGACTGAGCAAGGATACAGCAATCACTGACACACACTTTTCATTTTGTTTGTGTTGGAAAGAGCTCTCGTGTTATGATAGTATAGTCATATTTTTATCTAAAATTAAAATGAAATCTATTTGCAATAACCTCTAAAAAAGGGCGGGAGAAGAACAAAAGACTGATTAGGAAAGTAATTAGCAATATAATATTATTATTTTAGTGCTGTGTGTTACTACCAATAAAGGCTATACTCATATTTACTAATTATGCTAATGACTTAATGATGAGAAAGGTTGAATTTAGAAGATGTTTATCCATATTTGTGTGAAGGGAGAGTGGAAAACAATCCTCAGTACACCTTAACCGGGATTCCAATTTTGGTCTCCCTGTCATTGGCAGTCTAGTCTAACATGAGAGTGATTTAGACCTTGTGAGCATAGACACTGAAGCAGGTTGCATTACAATTAAATTGAGCGCCTAAACTTTATATCATTAGAATGTACCTGAAAGAGAAGGTGTAACAAGGTGGCCTGGATAGAACTTGCTCATGATAGTGATGGGCGGCGTACTTGATTAATTGTGCAATGAACTTGAGTTCCTAATGCCATATAGTTAAGTTTTTTTTACATCCATTACTGTTTCCAGCCTGTGGTCTATTTTACAATACCGTCTTGCTAGGCCTGTCGTAGCTCATATGCCTTATAATCCAACTTAAGACTTGATTTAAATGTGATATGGTACGGCAAAAAGTGGCGCCACGCACCCCTGGACATTGTGGCCCAGGGCAGTTTTTAGTTCAGTACCTAAAAAGCTCCAAATCACCACACTCGGAAGGGTGGGACCAGGGAGGGGAGAATTAACTCCTCCCCTTCCAGTCACTCAGTATTTATACACACAGCAGACCAAACTGAGGTGTTCTCTAACCAGATTCTTGACTAAACGGCATGACTTTCCTCCTTGTTCTAGATTTAATACTCGGAATGGTTCTAATGCAAAAGACATTCAAGCAATGGTTGCCCTTGAATTTGGAATGGGGGATGTGTAAAAATACTTCTCTTGAATGTGCCACACTAGCTAAACAATACACCAAATTATTCCCTTATCATGACAAAGAACAACTACTTCCTGTTTGGTTCTTTTTTTACATCTTAACAATAATGTGGAACAGCTTGTAAAAGGCAAACCTGGCTATGATCCTCATTGGTCAAAACTAGGACTGTCATATAACTTGTATTGAATACTTATCTACATCCAATATTGGCATACAGCTCTGGAACCTGGACATAGCCGAAGAGATATTTAAGAATATTGCAGGCAGCAGAGATGAAGTTCCTGGAGGCATTGAGAATGTAGCATGAAGAGACAGGATAAGAAATTAAATAATTGGGGGTGATTTAAAAGTTATTCCATTAGAAGAGATATTGAAGAGAACAGGGTTGCTTTGGTTAGGTCATGTGAAAAGAATGGAGAAGGACAGAATGCCAAAGAACAAAACAAAGAGAAGGGTAGAAGACCTATTGCAGGAACACAAACAAGCATAGAATGACATGGAAGCTAAAGGAGACGATTGGAAACACATGGTTGAGGGAGAAGTTTGGAAAGATCGACAGGAATGGAAGAGGACGTACCAGACGACTCGCATAGGCAGAAACTTTGAATGATGATGATTATGATGACTTACCTTCAACACTTCTCCCCTGTTCACAACTGTCATTCGATGGAACCATACTCCATTTCAAGATGATACTTTGGTTCAAGCAATACCTGTTATTAAAACCTTCAGCCAAGTGGGGTGTCAAAATTTTATCACTTTTTGACAGTAAAACTGAATTTATTTGTAAATTTGATTTGTACACAGGTAGTTGGTTCTAAAGATCCAAGAGATATTAGAGGAGGGTTGTTTTGAGTCTCGCACAAGTGTTTGAAAAAAAAAGGACACTATATATTGTGGTAACTTTTTTCAAGTTTGGATTTTTTTCATTAATTAAAAACAAGGGACATTGGTGCATCCGGGACTATGAGGTCATACAGAAAATCATGTAAAATTAAAAATGATAATGAGCCAACATTTTGGGTGAATGCCAATAAACAAATAACTACCTCTATTTGAAAAGATACTGACACTGAATTAGTGCAATAACGTTCTAATAAAGGGGATGAGCGGTTTTATATTTTGTTTAAACCCAATTTGGTGACCCGCTATAGTAAATTTATGATTGGATTAGACAAATTTGACCAGATCTCTACAAACTATGGCTATACCCACAAAAACATAAAGTGATACCATCTTCTTTGGTCTTTTTTGATTGAGATTGCCCTTGTCAAAGGACGAATCACATAATGGCTACAGGCAAAAAAATCTCTGGAACTAATTATCGCTATGCAGTGATTGAGGAGATGTTTTTGCCAAATGACTAAAGAGGAAGAGGATCAGACCTTTACCAGAAGCTTTACTCAATGAATGACACTTTATTCAACAGTTTGAAGAATGTCGCAAATAACTGAATACTGTGATTGTTGCCAAGGGAAGAGATTACCCAGTGCAAGAGTTAAGAAGTTATAACTGCCCACAATACAGAATACTTCCAAAGAACAATGGCCATGAGCTTAACATCCATGTTCAATTATGATGACACATCCAAATCTTCTCGGCAACTCGGTGTGTCAAAGATAAAAATAAAATATATTTGTTTCTAATAAAGTTGAGTGGTAGCGAGCTTTTCCCACAGGCACTTGAGTGTGGCCAACCCTAGTTGATTAAATGCATTTGTTTTTCAAGTTTATGTCAACCTCGGTGGTCTTGTGGTAAAGTTATCGCCTCAGGAGCGGTTGTTGGTGGTTTCAAACCCAGATGGGGTTGAAAGATTTTTCTTGAGTGATAAAGATCCAGAGCACAACTTCCTTATGAGGGGAAGTAAAGTCGTTGGTCCCATGTTGTTTGTGGCATGTAAAAGAACCCTGGAAGGTATGTGAAAATACCTTTCCTGGCAAAATTGTATGTTCTTTCGCTCTCGCTCATAGAAATTCTTTTATGCTGATGTAATCGGTCACTTCAGAAAGCGCACATTAAATGATTCCCCCGCCCCCTCCCCCTCCTTCCTCAATTACAAGCTTGATGCTGCTCTCTCTTTGGTCTTAGTTTTCAACCTTGATTATTACCACCAGTGTTACTGTATTTAGTGTATATTACTTGTGTCTCTGACTCAAGAGGCCAGAACTCAAATCCTGACTAGGTGCAAAAATTAACCGGTGCTGGTTTCCTATCCTAAACTCGGATACTGTTTCTCTTAAACACCGGCACTGTAACATACTAAGAAACGTTTATTTTTTAAAATAATAATAATAATAATATTTAGCACCACGTCTTACTACCCGTTCAGGTTATACACTTTTAAGTACTAATTACGCTAATGGATTAGGAATTGGGAAGGTTGAATTAGAGGAAATGAACCCGCATTTGCGTGGAGGGAGAGGGGGAAACCATTTAGGAAAAACCACCCCCAGTTCACCCGACCGAGATTCGAACCTCGATCTCCCTGTCCTCAGCAGTCGAGCTTCAACAC